>OY986985.1:2500-264107 GCA_963920545.1 Lepidium didymum | reverse complement strand
TAAAACTTAAAAAATGATTCCTTAGGAATCATCTTTGTTTATAATATATCAAACTCCATATTAAATGTAGAGCAATGTTTCTGCACATTGATCTGACATTTCAACAAACTCAACCCACTCCAATTAAATGGATATATATTATTACAAGCTTTTCCACAGAAAAACTTATAAAAAAGACCAAATCAGAGGTGTCCATATACCACATGACTAGTGTTGATTTTGGGGATTTAAATCTAAAATCATCTTCAATTTCAGCAAAGCAGGTTGCATTAGTCTTGAACGAGATTCTTAACCAAGTTCAGGTGAGTTTCTCTTTCTCTTCAACTCCAGCACATCTTGATTTGATGTCATAAACTCTTTGGATGTCCTAAACCTTTTTGTCTTTCCTCTGCAATTCCCTTTTGGATTTTGGTTTTTTCAATATTTTATTAGCTCCAGAAGTCTATATATATCAATGGGGGGCTGTGGATCCTTGTGGGAGCTCATGATGAAAGGTCAAAAACCCACTTCACCAGTTAAAGCAGATCTGTCCAAATACTCATCAGACTTGAGGTCTTACACATCCGCTTGTAAAAAAGACCTATCCCTCAAAACACTTGATGCTTTGATTCACTTCCGAACCAACAGGATCATTATCTCGCTCGCTGCACAGACCAAGACTCAATATTTAAGCGTAGAGTCACTCATGGAAGTCAACGGATTTCTTCTTGAACTAAACGAGGAAGCAGTAAGAGTCATCATCGAAAGCAGAGAAGATGTTAGGAAGAACAAAGATCTTAAGTCTTTGGTAGATGTCTACTTCGAAAGTACTTCCAAGACATTAGATTTCTGCAATACAGTCGACAATTGCGTGAAGAAAACAGAAAACAGCCAACGTCTTATTCGATTGGCATTGAAAAAGTTTGAGATAGAATCTGTAGACACAAATGTTGAGGGAAGTAAGAAGAAGTACGCAAAAACCTTGGAGGAGCTGAACAAATTTAAAGCCATAGGAGACCTTTTTGACGGTGATTTCTGGAGTCAGTTCAACTCGGTGTACGACCAGCAGATTTTGCTTCTGGAAGAGTTGCGTAAGCTGAAAGCAAAGCTTGAGAAGAAACAGAGGAATCTCAAGACATACAAGATATTGTCGAATGTGTTCTTCGTGACAACATATGTCTTTGTGTTTGTTTTATCTGTGATTTCAGCAGCAATGATCGCACCTCCTGTAGTGGGTTTGATTGCAGCTGTCTTAGTACCAGCTGAGAATGCAAGGAACTGGTGTAACAAGATGTGGAAGGGTTACGAGAACGCCGTGAAGAGACAGATTGATTTGGTTTCATCATTGGAGAGTTCAGCGCAGATTAACTATGAAGTGTTGAAAAATATAAAGTTTGAAGTTGAACGCCTGAGCATTAAGATGTCGCCGATTCTAGTCGCGGTGAACATAGGTGTGGAGACAGAAGAAGAAGAGGAACTGGCGTCGAGTCTGCGAGAAATTAAGAAGAACGTGGATGTGTTTACTGAGGAAATTAAACAAGTTGGTGAACATGTGGATAAGTATAGAAGATACATTGCTGCCGGGAGACTTACGGTTATGGAACACATGCTTTACTTAACCCCCAAATCAGCTCCTTAAAAAGGGAAATATCGTAAAACATCATCAATGGCGTTTACTTGATGTTGAGCCGTGCGTTACACTCGACAAATTATGTGGGCTTTTTACAACTGGGCTTGTAGGCCCACAATAGTCTTATTCTCTAGCTTGGCCCATTTAAAACTATCAATTAAAATAATAATATATCATGTATGATTTATTCCAGTCTGTATAAGTTCTATCCTCACTGAGGATTACTTCTCTGATCAAACTTTTATATCTTATTATGTATGTTGTTTCTTTAAAATTTGTGCAAGTATTGTATGGCTGATGCTTAGCACCCATGTAATTGATCTATCTTATGAAGAAAATTATTTGATAAAAAGAAAGAAAGATGTAAACTGTTTTGATTTCTTTGTTTCATTATAAATAGAGTTGTGTCTTACTCATTAGCTTTAACACTATAATTATAATTTTGTATAATTTATGCAACAAACAAAAAAATATAGAGTTTATTATTAGAATATATAATTGCCAGCTTTGCCAAGCTTTGCCAGCACTTTGATTTAGCATTACTTTGCCAGCGGCTTGTAATTAAACCACTTAACCATTCTTCTATAAAGAGAATGGTTTGTACTCCGTTTGTTAGTTAATAAAGAAAATAACAAACTTTTCATTTTCTTTCTTCTTCCCGCAACTTTCTCTCCTTCGATCTTCATTTTCTTTCTCCGATTGTTCAAATATGGTATCAGAGCAGCGTCGATCGGACTCTTTCTGCTTAGATCATTGATCGGAATCTTTGAATTCGATTCAATTTGTGTGTTATCTTGTGAATTTCAGCTGGATTAGCAGAGATTTACACTTTTCTTTAGTTCGGAAGTTTGAAGTTGATTTACTTCAAATCTTTGGCAACAATCATGGTTGTGATTCGTAAAGGAGGAAAGAGAGCAGCAACGGCGAGAAAATTGACTTTTGTCTAAGCTCAAGTCATCTCGATCCGTGAAATCGGAATCATCTGAAGAAAAATCAGCTCAAAATGGAGCTTCGGTGATTTCAAAGAAGCTTTTTAGAAACTCCAGTACTGAGAATCAAATCTCAACACAAGAGAACCACAACTTTGACGGTATACAATACTCGCCTTATTATCTCACCAGTGGAGACAATCATGGAGTTCCGATCATCAGTGAAGTGCTTGACGGAACAAATTACACAACCTGGAGCATTGCTATGAGCATAGCGTTGGATGAGAAGAACAAGATCTCCTTTGTTGATGGAAATCTACCAAGACCTTATAGTACACATCCGCACTACAAGATTTGGTCAAGGTGTAATTCGATGGTCAAATCATGGATTCTTAATTCAGTAAACAAGCAGATATATGGAAGCATCTTGCGGTTTGAAAATGCTTCAGAAATATGGAAAGATTTACAAGTAAGATTTCATATTACCAATCTGCCGAGATCCTATCAACTAACTCAACAGATTTTGGCTCTCCAACAAGGAATTATGGACTTATCAACTTATTTCACGAAGCTGAAAACTCTATTGGATGAGCTTGAAGGGGCAGAATGTATTGATACTTGTAAATTTTGTCAATGTTGCAAAAAGACTACTACAAAGTCTGATCACACCAAGGTGATAAAGCTTCTCGCATGTTTAAATGAGTCTTACTCAAATGCTAGGAGCCAGATCATCATGAGGAAGAAAGTTCCCGATCTTTCAGAAGTTTATAACATCCTCGATCAAGACTATAGCCAAAGAAGTATCACAAATGTCCATGTGGCCTCTGCGTATCACTTTGGAGAGAAGAAACAAACAGATACTATGGTAAATGCTACAGTTGCCAATAAGAAAAGTCAGAAACCCACATGTACTCACTGCGGGTACACAGGCCATACTATCGATAAATGCTTCAAGATCCATGGCTATCCACCTGGATTCAAACATAAGCAAAAACAAGAACAGAAACAAGGGGTGATGAAGAACTTGTCCAAGGATCAAATTGAAGGAGTTATTTCCTATTTCAATTCGCAATTGTCACTGACACCAAACCAAGATGTTGATCCAGCACCTTCTAAAGGAACTATTACAGCAACATCATGTATTAATTTCTCAAAAAATCTACAATGTGTTTTGTAGGTGTAATGAGAAGCACAGGTTCAGTTCTTTCTTCTCAAACTTGGATTGTTGATAGTGGGGCGACTCACCATGTGTTCTGTGATAAAGACAGCTTCATTTGCATAAGTAACATGACTAATAAATATGTGGCATTACCAAATTGGTTAAATATTCGAATTGAAGGCATTGGTAAAGTCAGGATTAATGATCATCTTGTACTAAAGAATGTTTTATACATACCAGATTTTAGATTAAATCTGCTCAGCGTAAGCCAACTCACTATTGATTTAAAATGTCGTGTGATATTTGATCCTCTTTTTTGTGTGATTCAGAAGCCTATCAAGGGGCTGATGATTGGACAAGCTGAGAAAATTTCCAACCTTTATGTTCTGGATAAGCATTTCATTTCAACAGATATTGTTCAAAGTTTACATTTCTCTGCTAGTTCCTTAGTTAATTCTGCACTTTGGCATAATAGATTAGGACATCCAGACACTCGGAAAGTAGATTTTGTTATGAATTCACTTGGAATTGATAAACAGAACAAAGATGGTTATCATTGTAGCATTTGTCCTTTAGCTAAACAGAAGCACTTATCCTTCAATTCTTTGAATAACATGTGCACAAATCCTTTTGATCTTCTTCATATTGATGTTTGGGGTCCATTTTCTGTTCCCACTCTCGAAGGTTTTAAATATTTTCTCACCATTGTTGATGATTTCTCACGAGTTACTTGGGTGTATCTAATGAGTTTCAAAAGTGATGTTTTGAGAATTTTTCCAGATTTTCTTAAGATGATAGAAACACAATACAAAACTGTTGTTAAGGGGGTGCGATCTGACAATGCTCCAGAACTGAAATTTGAGGAATTGTTTAAATAAAAAGGAATCAAATCTTATCATAGTTGTCCAGAAACACCTCAGCAAAATTATGTGGTTGAAAGAAAGCACCAACATATTCTGAATGTGGCTCATTCATTGATGTTTCAAAGCAATATTCCTCTTGAGTATTGGGGAGACTGCATCCTCACAGCCGTGTTCTTGATTAATAGACTCCCTGCAGTTCTACACAAAAACAAATTTCCTTACGAAATGTTAAATTCAAAGGTCCCAGATTATGAAGCTCTGAAGGTCTTCGGCTGTCTTTGCTATGTTTCAACCTCTGTCAAATAGAGACATAAATTCCAACCCAGAGCAAGACCCCATATTCTTCTTGGGTATCCTGCAAGCGTAAAAGGGTATAAGCTGTTGGATTTAGAGACAAATCAAATACACATCTCTAGGAATGTAAGGTTCCGTGAAGATATTTTTCCTCTGCAGAACAAGGAGAAAGTGGATTTCAATGTTCTGTTTTCCGATAAAGGTGGAAATAACAAAGAGAGTGAGACAAATTCTAAAGATATAGCTTGTCGAAAGGTTCCTGTAGATTCAGTTGAAGAAGACATTGATGTCTTAAACACAAGTTCCCTGTCTACAATGTCAGAATCGCAAAATGATACTCCTATCACAGTTTTATAAAACTCTGAAGCAGAAAGTGATGAAACACTCAGTGATAAAACACTAAATCCTACATTTTCAGAGAAAGATAAGATTGAAGAAGTCTCTCAGGATTTTGGAGCAGGAAAGAGAAAGCAGAGGATTCCAAGTTATCTTCATGACTATTATTGCGGAATGACGGAAACTGATATACCATTTCCTCTTGCTAATTTTTTGTCTTATGAGCAACTCTCTGAAGAGTATAAATCTTACATCTGTTCTGTAAATCTTTTCTCGGAGCCAACTAGCTTCACTCAGGCTAAGAACTTTGCTGAATGGATACAGGCTATGAATGAGGAATTAATTGCTCTTGAGACGTCTGGAACCTAGACTGTGTGTACATTGCCAGAAGGGAAGAGAGCTATAGGTTGCAGATGGGTCTACAAAACTAAGCTTAATGCGGATGGTACTCTTGAGAGATACGAAGCTAGATTGGTGGCCAAAGGATTTACACAACAGGAAGGTGTGGATTTCATTGATACTTTCTCTCCAGTAGCTAAGATGACAACAATCAAGACTCTCATTGGAGTTGCAACAGCAAAAGGGTGGAATCTTACCCAATTGGATGTGTCAAATGCATTTCTCAATGGCACATTGAATGAAGAAATTTATATGGAATTACCACCTGGTTACACACCACGGGAAGGGGAGATTTTACCAGAAAAAGCGGTTTGCAAATTACATAAATCTCTTTATGGATTAAAGCAGGCATCTCGACAATAGTTTTTGAAATTCAGTGACACTTTACAGACCTTGGGATTTATAAAATCTCATACAGATCACACACTTTTTATAAGGAATTACAAAGGAAAATACATAGCAGTCTTGGTCTATGTTGATGACATTGTCATAGCCTCCAACAATGATGAAGACGTGATAGAACTAAAGAAGGCTCTTCACAGATAATTCAAAATCAGAGACTTGGGTGCATTAAGATATTTTCATGGCCTAGAGATAGCAAGAAGCACTAAGGGAATATCCATAAGCCAAAGAAAATATACTTTGGAGCTACTTGAGGATTCTGGATTATTGGCTTGCAGACCATCCAAGGTTCCAATGGAGCCGAGCACCAAGTTGTACTTACATAATGGTGAACCTCTGCTCACAAATCCTGATAAGTATCGTAGACTTGTCGGCAAGATGATGTATCTGACAATTACAAGGCCCGACATCACATTTGCTGTCAATAAACTTTGTCAGTTTACCTCTCCTCCGACTCAATCACACTTACAGGCCGCATACAAGGTCCTGCACTAAAAGGCACGATAGGAAAAGGAATTTTTTACTCTGCTAACAGTGATCTAACTCTGCGAGCATTCACAGATGCGGATTGGGCATCATGTAAGGATACACGACAATCAACGTCTGGCTTCTGTATGTTTCTCGGTCCATCTCTCATATCTTGGAAAGCTAAGAAGCAGCAAACTGTATTCCTCTCCTCTGCAGAATCTGAATACCGTGCAATGAGATTTGCCTTGAAAGAGATTATGTGGTTAGTAAATCTGTTGCAAGAATTGCAGGCACCTCAAGAGAAAGCTATAGCTCTCTTCTGCGACTCAATGGCTGCGATTCACATATCCAATAACTCTGTTTTTCATGAGAGGACAAAGCATTTGGAGATTGACTGCCACAAAGTGAGAGAGAAGATACTTGATGGGTTGATAAAACCGTTACATGTGAAGTCCGAAGATAACTTAGCTGACATCTTTACTAAACCTTTACATCCGAAACACTTTGACTCCATTGTTGGCAAGATGGAAATGAGCTCACTATATTTGCCATCTTGAAGGGGTGTATTAGAATATATAATTGCTAACTTTGCCAACACTTTAGTTTAACATTACTTTACCAGCAGCTTGTAATTAAACTACTTAACTATTCTTCTATAAAGAGAATGGTTTGTACTCCGTTTGTTAATTAATAAAGAAAATAACAAACTTTTCCTTTTCTTTCTTCTTCCCGCAACTTTCTCTCCTTCGATCTTCATTTTCTTTCTCCGATTGTTCAAATATTTATGAATATTGTATTACATTTTAATTCAGTTTTCACTCTTTAGAGGGCTTACAAACATGGCGAACATGCAATTTCGAGAAAGACAAACATAAAGATATTTGTGGAGTAAATTGAAAAATAATAAAAAGGAGAGTGGGAGTATGAATAAAAACAGTAACCATATATCGAAATATATTTCAACTGGGGAAGGTAGCTTCGTAAAAAGAAAATCATTTATTTATTTATTTAGATATAAATAATAAAAAGACAAGAAAATTAAAGTAGTTGAAGCCTCATGAGTTTTGTAAGAAACCGGCCTTAGATATCAACTCACTCTTACACTTACCCATTCCAAACTCTCTTTTGCATTTACGTGGCCACTCGTTTACGCGTGGATCCTCTTCTCTTTTTTCCTTTAACTTTGGTTAATTTAATTTATATTCTTGAAATTAGCGTCAACTAAATTGATGATGCTCGCTTGGAGTTATCTAAATCTACGTGTTAATGTGTATACCACACTTAATGCGGAGCCAGACTTTAATGGATAACACAATTTTATATTACAAACGGATCACAATATTATATAATTAAAAATGCTGATTACACGAATTAGTATTAGAGAAGTACTAAAAATAAGTATTAATACCTAAAAATAATACAATACGAAAATGGGAAGACGAGATGATTTGATTGGTTTTGGCGTGTTGACAATATTTTCTCCAAAAATCGGACGGCAATGTGTGGCAAGTCGCTTGTGACGTCGGAAGCTTAGCTTGCCACGTGTACGGTCATCAACGTTAGGTGAACGATGTTATGTTTATTCTCGTGTATTGTCGATCCAATCTCATTTATTCGTCTTCAAATCTCTCAACACATAAGTATACTACTATTACTTTTTTTATTACCAAAAATAAACTCACAAAAAACGTGGATTTTCTTAGTATTTCACAACAAATAATGTCAAGTTTGATGTGCAGTATATTCAAATAATAATAATTATCTTACATATTTCAAAAATGTGAATGAAATTCTTTAAATATTTATCAAATATTGAATTTACAGTAATGTATAAACAAAATGCATAATTACATAATTAATAAATAGATGCGGTTTTGTTGATCCGTTAATTGTAACGGAGTAAAGGAAAAGATAACGGGGGCTTATGTGTAATTGTGGTGGTAAAGTTGTCGTGATAAGGATGCTGTTTGTGACGAGCCTTCTCGTTTGTTGCCTCGTTGGTCTGAACCAACGCTAATATAAAAAGGCAGCTCAAGTCTCTCTTTTTATTCTCGGACCAATTTACATACCGTGTTCTGTCTCTTCCTCTCAAAATCATACCTTTTTTTTTTTGCCTTTCTTTCTTTTGTTCTTTCTAACATAGTTTAGAGATCGACGATGTCGTCGAAGAAATCATTAGTTCGTAATCTTTTCAATATTTCCAAAACCTATTCCCGGATTTCGGGTCTTAACCGGATGCGTCCAACCAAATCCGGCATTTCTCAGGACGCCGGAGATTCTGGTATCCGTCGGAGATTTCTCCACAAGAGGGCTTTTTTCTCGCCGGAGATCGTTCCAAAAGGGGGTAATTTGATGGAGAAACTCAGGGAATTGAGTTTGTCGAATAATCGAATTCGGCTTGACGAAATGTTACCGACAACGTTGCCGGAGAAGAAGTCGCCGGAATATTTCCCGGCGATTACGGTGGAAGACGTGAAGAAGCTAATGAGAGCAGCGGAGATGGAGATGGTGAAATCGAGGCTGAGAGAAACTGGAAAAAATTGGGTTCCGTATTCGGAGTTTGTTCGGGTCTGCGGAGAATACAATTCGGATCCTGAACAAGCTAACCGGGTCGCGAATATGCTTGACGAAGCTGGAAACGTCGTCGTTTTGGGAAATTTAGTCTGCCTTAAACCCGAAGAGGTAAGTTAATCATACATGCATTAACTATAACCACTGTTAATTAAATTAATTAACATTCTTAACCTAAACCTTTTTTTTCTGTTCCATTACAGCTAACAACCGCCGTGGCTGGTCTGATTCCGACACACGAACCCACACTCGACGCCGCGACAAAAAAAGAATTTGACCAACTTGAGTCAATAAAATCAGAAATCGATAAAAGAGCCGATGATTTAGTTAAACGTGAATTATGGGCCGGATTAGGCCTAATAATGGCCCAAACAGTTGGATTTTTTAGGCTAACGTTTTGGGAATTATCATGGGACGTAATGGAGCCTATATGCTTCTACGTAACTTCGACATATTTCATGGCTGGTTATGCTTTCTTCCTACGAACTTCAAAGGAACCTTCCTTCGAAGGTTTTTACCAAAGCAGGTTCGAGACGAAGCAGAAACAGTTGATTAGAAAGCTTGATTTCGATATCGATCGATATACGAAGCTACAGAAGATGAATCGACTAGACTTTACTAAACCTGGTCGGTCTTGTTCGTAATTCTTTTGTTACTACTATAAATCGGATACTAATCAAATGTATAAACTTAGAAAAAGTTTCGGAGATAATAAATTAATTTTAGAGGGATAAAAAAATATTGTCATGCTGTTAACTACTTTAACAGAAAAAAACCTAATTAACTAAATGATACTGAAATTATTCTTTTTTGATGAGTAAGTCGAGTGGGCTCTCTGACATTAATAGAAATATAGAATATTCAAATATTAAATTTTGATTTAATTTATGTTAAATCATTTATACGTACGTAAATAACTTATACATAACTAAAATAGACAGTCGGAAAAAAAAATTAAAATGGATCGAGAAAGTGATTTTTAGAGGGCTATAATTTTATCAAAATTATATTTTCAACCAAAAAATTATCAAATTCTATAAATTCCCAAATTAATAAAAATGGATCGAAAAAGTAGTTTGTTGAGCCCACATATATTTTTCAAAGGATTTATTAAGCCAAAAAAATGAAAGTCTGAAAATACCAAAAACAAATGATTTTTTTTAAATGAGTTTTAAAGCTTAAAAATCAAAATTTATAAATTTCCAAAAATAATAATAAAAAAATTAGCTTTTGTCTTGTCCACTTGTAGAAGCATTTTAATTTTCAAGTTAATCAAAGAACTTGTTGTTTTATTGAAATATATTAGAAATAACATTATGAGAATCAACATTTTTTTTCTTTTTTTTCTGTTGGAATGTGAAATTTATTGATTTAACGAAAAGAGGTATTTACAAATAAAGTCATCAGTTTGTAAGTTAATCAAAACTTAATAAAAAAATTAGTTAGAATAGATTTCAAACCAACAACGCCTCAAGCTCTCAAGCTCTCAAGCTCTCAGGCTTATGAGAATCACATTGACAATCCAAGGAAACAAGAAGATAACTAAAGCAGTAGTGTTTGTGCTTGTCCGTATATATAATGGTATAATGTACATATATATATGGCTGATTAATTAAAACTTTGTATCCTTAAGCCTTGGAAGCACTAACGATCTCCTTTAGTGTATCCTTAAGGCTGTAGTTATTTGAGCGCATTATCTTGTTAACCTCTTTGAATCCCTGACCATAGACTTGTGAATCATCTTCTTTGCTTTGATATATGCAAAACTCTACGAACCTCTTCTCGAAATCTGACCAATCATCACCTTTCTTTGACGTCGTACTGGTAGCACCTGGAGGAGTACGAGAAGAAGAAGAAGAAGAAGAAGCAACAACAGCATCAGTAGAGGCAAATGTCTGAGATTCCAACCACCTGAGAGCTAGTGCTTGGTATAATCCTTTTCAAGCTTTAACTTAAGATTCTTGTAGCCTGCATTTGGTCAAAACCAATATTAAGAAGTCTCTCGATGTCTATTGGTAATTAATGAGCAATGATGGTTAGTTAATACTTACCATTGAGATCTATGCCAAGCATGCATCATCTCATGAGCCAAGATGTATCCAGTAAGTAACCTAGGAAGTCCATATATGATGAGAATCCCTGTAACTTCACATCCACTCTTTGATTCTCTGTAACCATGCCTATTAGCTGATTGTCTGGTCCGAGCCTTGGCCTCGTTATTATCTGTATGTGTGGAGAACTAGTTAGATATGAGACTGGACCTAGAAGCAGTAATATACATGCAAGAGATATGGAACCAATTCACTCATTGTCTATTCAAGTGTGTGTAATGGCCTTACACTTGGGACAGTTTGCACTTCAGACAGACAAAGACCTCTGGTTAAGACTATATGATGATTGTCCTGTTTGTATTGAAATATATGAGAAACAGAGAAGAGGAGTTACAAAAGCTCTATTAACCCGGATTGGTCTGATACCATTGCTGATCTTACTAGCTCTCGTTTCAGTCATTTGGATAGGGTCCTTGTTCGTCTTGTTTTTCAAGGTTCTATCTACCATATTTGGCGAGAGAGGAATTCTAGGATTCATGACAAGCCTTGGACAGCTCTTGCGGTTGTTGCTAAGGCTATTGACAAACAAATCCGAAATCGGAATCTATTCTTTACTCTATGTATATTCTCATACGCTTCAAAACCTTCTTCAAAGACGGTTTGAAGTTCGAATCTTTTAATTCTATTTTTGCTCAGGATTTTCTTTATCCTACTTGTGTATAAACTTCTTTTTTGTTGATATATAATTTTCACATTTCAACAAAAAAAAAGCTAAGCGATGTGTGTTTCTACTCACAATCTTCTCTTCTTTCTCAGCACTATTTAGTGCTTGTATATCAACCATAAGTAGAGGAAATTCCTTATCAATCTTCAAGAACAAGCCTTCGAAAAAATCAAAAATTTCCATATGTAAAGGAAGAGAGTCAATAGAATCCATGACTGAAGATTCCATACATTGTAGACATAACAACCGATAATCATCAAACATCACGTAGTCTGTTCCCTTAGGCTGCAAACAACACAAGTCAAAACTACAATGATCATCTTCTTTACTCTGTTGTAACTAAAAACCAATTAATAAGAGAGTACCCCTAGTCTCTCACAGCTGCAACACTTGGGAGTTCCATCATTTTCATGAACTCGACAGTATTTCTCTTTCCAGAATTGATGCATATTGTGTTCTCGTGTCTCAGTTAAACGAATCTGAAAGAATCATATCCATAAGTAGTAACAGACCAGTTCTTTACATTTTACTACAAACTCTGAAAACCAACTAATGAGGAACAATTCATTAATAATTACCTTGATTTTGCAGACATAGCAGATGGAATTACGTGATATTTTCCTTTCTTTGTAGCAATGTTTGTGATATTTTCCTTTCGTTGCAATCTAAACAGAGTTATTATACATCAGAAAACAACAAAACAAAAGAGATTTTTATTGAATGAAAGCAGTAATCATTTTGATATAAATGGTTTAAGAACCTCATGCATAGCAAACGGTCCTTGGCATATTTGACAACATAAGCCTTGAGGATTGACAGATTTTGCACCTTCAATATCACATTTGCCACGATCGGATATGCTACAATTAAAGTAAATTAATAAACATTGGAAATTAGCCAAAACTCTTTAAATACATAATTGCAGAGACACACATATATAAGCTTTACCTATCAGCATGAGGAGGAGGAGGATTCACAGCTTCATTCAAATCATATTTTTGATGCATTTGTTGTTCGTCATCCTTAAAAGTCTCCTTATCAGTCACTGAAAGCTGCTTATCCTCTTGCTTTCTTTTGCCTTTCTCCTTCGTCTTTTCTGATCTAAGTTCTTCCTTCTCTTGCTTATTCTTAGAAAGATCAATCTGTGATTCCTTTTCTTCTTTTTCCTGACGTGCTTTGCGATCTTCTTCAGCAAACCGTGAAATTGTCAAGGGGGTTTTAATATCATCCTGCAGGGTATCAAGACCACCTAAAAGTTATATGCCTAGCAATGAAGACAAAGCAAGCTTTTAAAATTAATATAGTCAAAACAAACTGAATGTATAAACCTTAGATTGATCATCATCATCATCATCATCCTGTTGGTTTTTTTTGCCTTTCTTCTTCGACTCTTCTACTTGCTCATCTAACAATCTGTCATGGTTTTCCTTAGAAAGATCAATCTCTGCTTCCTTTGCTGCTATTTCCAGACGTGCTCTGCTATCTTCTTTTTCATGTCGTGAAAGAAACATGGCGGTTTTAATCTCAAGCTACAGTGTATTAAGATTGACTTAAGTTATATGCCTAGCAAAGAAGATAGACCAGGCTTTTGAAATTAACATAAGCAAGCAAATTGAATTTAAAAACCTTATGTTGATCAGCATCATCATCATCTTCTATGCAGCAAGAGAAGCACCCCATATTCTGTAACTCATTAAATTGTAATGAGATATCAATTATAATATTATATTACAATTCTACAAAATAAAACAAGTTTTTGAAAGAAAAAATATATTAAAAAAATATGATATACTTGGAATATTCTTTTTAGAAGGAAGAAATGAAAGTAACCATTAGAACAAAAGTACTTCTCATTATAAATTTATTTTATTTTGTGGGAAAATAAAATGAAAAACATTGGAGATGTTAATCGTGTAAAGCCCATATAAGCAAATGCGGTGATATCTTAATTTATGTCAAAAATTCAAAATAAATCATATCTTGAAATTTTTTATTCATACAAAAGTATAAATATATAATATATAATTAAACACATCAACTGGATATTACACAACTAATTATATATTCAAGTATAATACATACATTACCAAGCATTTTAATAAATTGATATATATATTTTTATATATAACAATAGGGCCTGACCCATATTATAACTATATTAGCCCACTAAGCAAAATTTATATTAACAAAGGCTGACGTATTTGTGGTGACGTTTAACATTTGACGTATGTTTGCTGACGTCTAACATTCTTTCTTCTCATAATACTTTTAATTTTTTTTTGACATGTCTCTTTTGTTTGTTAACATTACTTTTATGTAAACCGGCATTATCATATAAATTGGTTTAAAAGTGTTTTTTTTTTTACATATATTACATTATTTACGTCATATATCTATACGCAGTTAACGGAAAAATGGTTAAATGCATTAAATACACAATTCAACATACATTCTAAAAATCTTAATATATATATCTAGGGGTGGGAATTTGACCCGATCCGGTTTGTCCGACCTGACCCGAACCGAAATTCGGGTCGGTTCAGGTCGGATCGGATTTTTAAAAAAAAATTCGGGTCGGGTTATTCGGGTCGGGTCGGGTCGGGTTTTCGGGTCGGATCGGGTTTTTTAGAAGAAAAAAATCAAAAATTTGAAAAAAAACCAATTTTTTTCGGAATTCGGGTCGGGTTTCGGACGGTTCGGGTCAATTTGGGTCGGGTTTTCGGATTTTTTTTGAATTTTTTGAATTTTTTCAAAAAAAAAAAATCCAACCCGAATTCCGACCCGACCCGATTTTGTGGTTCAGTTATTTCGGACCGGTTTTTCACTACCCGAAATACCCGACCCGACCCGAATTCGCAACCCTAATATATCCTTCGCTTATTCGTTAAAACCACGCATAAATTTGATTTGTCTAACTAATGGTCCAAAATATTTGCGTTGTACTTTCTTTTTTTGCTAACCGGTAAATTTTATTATAAATGATAGGTTCGGTTACAAGCCAATTAGTTGACTATACATAAGCTCTTTGCCAAAAAGAATAAAACTCAAAGAGGTTAAAACTGAATAAACGCCAAGCTAACTTAACCAAAAGCGCATAAGTGAAACGAAGCTTCGGCGGTGACGGCGGGCATTGATCGAGTTGATAATTTCGTTGTCAATGACTTGGAATAGTTGGTCTGCCGGGATGTGGTATGCATTGTGGAGCTCGTTGTTTCGCTGTCTCCATATTGCATAGATTAGAGCATGCATAACCGTGGAGTGGTTTTTCTAGCCTCAGCCCAAGCAATTAATTCCTCCCAAGAGGCCAAAGCTAGAGGTGAAGATCTGAACCGCTGGGAAAGATGTTTTCGGTAAGCTTCAACGAAGATGTGTGGCAGAGTCCATAACCAAGAGTGTGTAAGCTTCTCCATAACCAAGAATGTGTGGCAGATTTAAATAAGATGTTTTCGGATGATATGAGATATATCCAGATCGGTATCTAGATGACAGGAAATTGGAGAAGACCTCCATTACCAACACGAAGAGGTATGGAGACATGGGGTCTCCTTGCCGCAGTCCTTTGGTACTCTAAAAAAAACTTCCTGTCGTACCATTGATCATAACCGAAAAGGTGGGAGAAGTTAAGCGTTCGGCGACCCAACTTATGAAGTTATTTAGCAGGTTTAAACCTCTCATGGCTGACAAGACAAAATCCCATCTGACAGACTCGAAGGCTTTCCTCAAGTCCACTTTCAACATACCACAACTAGAGGGAGCTTCGGCATTTGGGATTTTCACAGAGCCAGAATAGTCTTCTACGTCTGAGGGATTAGCAGAGGTATGAAAGATTTGAACTGTAGATCTCTCACCTTGGCGAGACTAGCCGCTGCAGCGGGACTAGTTTGAGCTTGGGTCTGCTGCTCTTGTATAGGAAGAGGAGCTGGGGTAGGGTTTTCGGAGCCAGTAGTGGTTGGGCTTTGCTTGACAGCGGGAGCCGAGGCATTATCAGGCTGGGTCTGTGGCGGATTTGACTTCAACACAGTGACAGGAGAGAGCGAGGAAGGTTTCTTCAACGAAGGAGAACCCTTCTTTGAGGGAGATTTCTTCTTGGAACGCGATTTCTGTCTCATGAAGAGAAGCAGGCATGGGCTGAGGAACTGAGAAAGAAATTTCGGCTAAATCGCCTTTTTAGAGAGAGAAGATAGAGCCTTTTCGTCTTGTTGTACTTTCCCAATTGTTTTGATGTCAACATTTTACATTTTTTTCAATTTCTCCTTTTGAAGAATACAAAATACCACACAAAAAAGTCAATTATCATCATTCTTTATTACAGTTTGTCAATAATTTTAAAAATAATATATATAATTAAATTTCTGTCGCATTTTTGAAGTTTTAATATGCATATACAAATTTATAGACGAATAGTTGGTATATGATTTTTAATCTAGTGGCATGTGGTAAGTTCATATAAGACCACTAGACGGTAAGTCCACATAAGACCACTAGACGGTAAGTCAACATAAGACCACTAGACGGTAAATTCACATAAGACATGTGTACTTGTATAATCAGGGATCAAACTCCATCACCATGTAGAAACTTGGCTAATAAATCTGTTGTGGCCCAATGTTGAAAAAAAAAAAACAAATAGTTGGAAAGAAAAACACGAATACACAACAATAATTACAGTCTAAACTATAAAATTAATAAAGTTTACATAATAATCATAAATGAGAGACTAATTAATAACGACCGATTAAATATTGAAAACAGCTCTCGTTATCTCTCACTAGTCATACTTATCTTTAAGAGTCAAATTCAGCTCTATTCATAAATTTTGTCAACTTCTTTTCTGGTCCACTTCTTTTTAGACACAACTTGTTGAAGCAATTTAATTTCAAGCTAATCAAAGAACTTGTTCGTAAAAAACATTACATGGACAAAGGAAGATGATAACAAAAGCAGTAATGTTCGTAATATATATAAATGGCTGATTTAAGACTTTGTATCTGGTATAGTCTTGGAGATGCTAACGATCTCTTCGAGTGTATCCTTAATGCTATAGTTATTTGAGAGCATCATCTTGTAAACCTCTTTGAATCCCTGACCATAGATCTCTGAATCATCTTCTTTGATCTGATATATGCAAAACTTTACGAGCCTCTTCTCGAAATCAGACCAGGGGTCACCTTTCTTTGACGTGGAAGTAGCTAGAGTAGTGCTGGAAGAAGAAGAAGCAGCAGTATCAGCATCAGTAGAGCCAAACCTGAGAGACTCCAACCACCTGAGGGCCATGGCTTGGCACAATCCTTCTTCAAGCTTTAACTTAAGATTTCTATAGCCTGCATTTGATCAAAACCAAACATCAGAGGTCTCTCCATGTCTCTGCTTGGTAATTAATGAGCAATGATGGTTAGTTAATACTTACCATTGAGTCTAAGCCAAGCGTGCGTCATCTCATGAACCATGATATATCCAGTCTGTAACCTAGGAAGTCCATATAGAATGAGAATCCCGGTAACTTGGCATCCACTCACCCATATTCTCTCTTTAACCATGTCCATATATGATTGGACCTGATTGTTTGGTTCAATCCTTGGCTGCTTTATCTGTATATGTGGAACCAAAGTGATAAATCTACTTAGAAATGAGAGAGATATGAGAACTATTTCACTCATTGCCAATTGTTTCTATAGAAATTGTGCATAATGGCCTTACACTTTGGACATATTGCTCTTCAGACAGGCAAAGACCTCTGGTTATTGCTGCATTACGATGGTCCTGTTTGTATTGAAACATATGAGAAACAGAGATGGGGATTTACAAATTAATTAATGTCCTGTATTTGTACTCACAATCTTCTCTTCTGTCTCAGCTTCATTCAGCGCTGGTTTATCAACCAGAAGAATAGGAAGAATTTCTTTCTCAATCTTCAAGTCTAAGTCTTCAAAAAAACCACGGATATTCAAGTGCAAAGTATAGGATTCAGAAGAATCCATGACTGAAGATTCTATACATTGTAGACATAGCATCCGATAATCTTCAAGCATCACGTAGTCCGTTCCCTTAGGCTGCAAACAACACAAGTCAAAACCACAATGATCATCTTCTTTACTCTGTTTTAACTAAAAACCAATTAATAAAAATTACCTCCAGTCTCTCACAGCTGCAACACTTGGGAGTTCCATCATTTTCATGACCAGGACAGTGTTTCTCCTTCCAGAATTCATGCTCTTTGAACTCTCTACCATTCCTAGTTAAAGGAAACTGAAGCATCCAAAAGTAGTAAGAGACCAATTCTTTTCATTTTACGACAAACTTATGAGGACCAATTGATTATTTACCTTCTCTTCGCAGACATAGCATTTTGAACGGTCCTCGTAGCAATGTATGTGATATTTTCCTTTCTTTGCATCCTAAACAGCGTTATATACATCAGAAAACAACAAAAACAAAAGAGATTTATTGAATGAAAGCAGCAATCATTTTGATACTGATATATATAAGGAAAGGATATGTTTGTAAATATATATACATGGCCTAGGTCTCTTGTTCTCTGTATAAATACCTCATCCAGTGGTTCATGGCATACTTGGCAACATAAAGCTTGAGGATTGACAGATTTTCCACCTTCAATAACAGATCTGCCACAATCGGATATGCTACAATTAAAGTAAATATATAAAATATTGGAATTTAGCCAAAACTCTGTAAAATAAACAATTGCAGAGACACACATATATAAGCTTTACCTAGAAGCAGGAGGAGGATTCACAACTTGTTTCAGATCATCCTTAAAAGTCTCCTTAGGAGGCTTTGGAAGCTGCTGATCCTCTTGCTTTCTTTTGCCTTTCTCCTTCAAACTTAGTTCCGATGCCCTAGCAACTCTCTCTTCTTCCATTTCCTTACGTACTTGGCTATCTTCCTCTGCAGACAATGAAACTAACTTGGCGTTTTCCATCTCAACCTGCAGGGTATCAAGATCGCCTAAAAGTTAAATGCTTAGCAAGCAGAAATGGATATAAGCAAATAAATCGAATTATAAGAAACCTTAAATTCATGATCTTCTCTGCTCATGAAGCACCCCATACTCTGTAACTCACTTGTTGACCACTCAAGGCGTAGGGAAAGGTCAAAGAACACCAAATCTCTTTGCTTTAATAGAAACTTAGCAACAATTTCAACGAGAGGTTTCAGAAACTTGCAGATATATTAAAGACACTTTGCTTCAAATGTTTAAGTTTTTCGCAGATGAGTGAGACAGAGAGAGATATTTAGAGTAGAGAGACGAGGGAAGATTATAACACTAGTGGACTAGCTTGTCTATTAAGTTTATATCAAGCAAAAAACAATATTATCAATTTTTATTAAAAAAACCATATTATAAATATATAAAATTGTGTATAAGGAAACTTTCACATCATTGGTAGAGAGGAGTGAGATTAATACAAACTTATGTTATAAGTTTATATATAAAAATACAAATTTGAAAAATTGACATTATAAAATATGTATATCAAAGAAAAGTTGCATATCATTTGCGGACGATATATGGGTTCAGATTTAACGGCGGTTTCAAATAAATCAGGATACAAAGAGTTTGATTGGTTCTTTTAAGAACCAATCATATTTGAATCTCTAAATTAATTCACATAATAACTAAAACATAACTAAAAGTTTTTAGAAATAAAATTCACATAATATTTGAAAAATGATTGTGCTTGCATGCATGGAGTATTCACGTACGTAAATAAATGTGGAATGAAGAAAAGTAAATTGTGAAAAGGTCAGCTCACGCGCTTTGGGTTCTAGAAACTTTTCTTTTCTGAAAAGCCTAAAATCTGTGAGCTGCACGCGCGTTTGGTGCGAGTGTAATATCCACTGAGCTGTAATGCATTTAGTTGTGATGTAAAATACGTTTGACTAAATAACCAAATAAATCATCTGGAAATTGCAAAGATACCCATTCACACAAATTTATTTGTAGAAACACTCTTTACTTGTTTTCATTTGCAAAGGAATATTGCAAATATGAAACTTTTTTGCAAATGGGTAGACATTTCTTCTAATTCCTCATAAATCAAATGTATTGTTATCTTTCTTTTTTTTTCAACCAATAAACTTATAACTCATATCATCAGAATCGATGATAACGAAACATTTACAACATTAAACTATTAACTGACTCTCTAATAGAATATCTTTTATTCATATGGAATTTACAAAACTATATATATATATAATACATAACTAAATATATTAAGTTTACTAATTATATATTCATTTATAATACATACAACGAATATATATATATTTTATTATTATTAGAATTTTAGAATGATTTTTTAAATATATTTTTTCCTTGGTAAAAAAAATTTATATTTATTTCCTTCATGGGTACTTATAAAGTGTGTATTTATTCGAATCAAATTGTTATTATTAATTTTAGTATAATCCTAAAACTGCATTAAAAAGAATAAAAAAGTTGATAACAACATCGATCATTCACGTGGTTTCTATAGTGAAAGTCCGAATCGCGACGAAAAGTAACATCAGAAATTTAATCAAATGCGCACGGTAATTGGGCCCAATAAACTAAGTATGGAAAGGAAACATTGAAATGTTTGTTACTTGTTAGCTCCTCGAAGTATTCAGAACACAGTCTCGGTAGAGATTAAAGACTCGAGTGATATCTGTAGAACTAATGGTCCACACATGACCCTTCAACGCCAAACGCAAGACGCTGTTGTTATTATTATTTCCTTCGTCGTAGCTCTCTTCAACCGCAGCCGCTTCTTTTCGTTTCTCTTCTCTCCACAAACTCTTGACAAGCAGCTCTTTTGTCTCTTTGTCAAGCATCAGATTCAAATCCTTCATGTCTTGGAACACTCTGTAAGCAAGCACTGATCTTTCGCATTTGCAATAAGCTTGAACAAGTATCTTTAACATGTAAGGATCTGGCTTGACACCAGTCTGTCTCACCATTGAGAAAAGTCTCTCAACTATCTGAATCTCTCCCTGCAATGCAAAGTGATACATCAAACCCGAAAACGTCTGGATATCAGGAGAAACTCCGGTGGAAATCATATCCTCTAACGTTTCCAAAGCTTCTGCATTTCTCTTACACTTTGTTAATGTTCTCAAGAGGGATGAGTACAACAGCATGAGGTTGAAATCTGATATTGAACCGGAGAGAGTTCTGTCTTGGCGGAAAACCTTGATGGCTGCGTCTGGTTTCTTTGAAATTCCATAGAGATCAATGATAAGCCTGATGGTACTGAATGGTAATTTAATTCCTTCCATTCTCACTTTCGATATGAGCTTATCGACCAGTTCAACTTGACCATTGCGTGCTAATATAGCCATCATTCTCTCAATAGTGTAAGCATCGTGGGTGAATCCTGGTTGAATTGCCACCCAGCAGAAGAATTTCCATGCTGTTTCAGGTGATCTGAAGTTTCTTAGCAGCTTGCAAACCAATAGATTTGACCACACGAAGTTAGCTTCTTCCAGAACAATGACTGCATCAGAGCTCCAGTTCCTTAACGAGCTTGCTAAAGCTTTTGGATCCAGCCATGGCTTCAACTTAACTTGATCTTCATTAACATCGTTGTGTTCATCTCCTTCTTCCTCTTCGCTCTCGCTGGAATTATCCACAGAATACAAAGAGATGTCCTTGATTCTCTCATCTGGCAACATTTCTCTCAAAAACTCCTCTGTTTCCTGTTCAAAACCAGCCCCCCTAATGCGTTTCAGAGGCTCAAGCATGCGTCTACTTGGGAATTTACCATCAGATTTCATCTCAGCAAGCAGAGTCTTCACTTCATTAAACCGTTGTGCATCAACAAATGCCTCAACTAAAACAGAATAATGCTTTAGAGTCCGCGTAATCCTCATCAAAGGCAATGACTCGAAAACCTTCATGGCTGCATCAAGATTTCCCAATTTCACAAGATGCTCAATCATAATTGTGAATGTTCTTGAATTAGGAATCCCTCCTTCATTGATCATTTGATCAAAAGTATGCACAGCCTCTAAATCTTTACCTAAACTCATGTAAACTTGCATCACAATGTTATAGGACTCAGTGCAGCCTTTCTTCTCCTCTCCTGAGCATCTATACTCGTCCCACGTCTTCAGAACCGAGTCAAAATCACCAGCAGTTGCATATAGGTTCATGAGATTCATAAAGCTGAAATGAACTTGCCCAAATTTCCCAGCATGGACAACTCCAATAAGACATTTAAGCTCTGAAAATCGCTGAAACTTTGCAAGAACAGTGGCAAAGGCGTGAAGTGTCTCATTTTCAAATGAAAATCGAGGGTTTTTAGTCCTAAGGGTTTTGAAGATAGACCAAGCAGAAGCAACGGAAGGAGATGAACGGAACGCGTTTTTCACGACAAAGGAATCGAGAAGGCGATGGTTTAGAAGAGAGGTAAGCGTCGTGCCTGAAGTTGTGGAGCGGAGACTGAGACGAATAGAATCGATGAGGTTTGCTCGGCAAAGGTAGTGCTGGACTTTGTTGGGAAATGGGTCACGGGAAAAGAATCGAATTTGCTGGATAACTACGGTGTTTATTGGCTTAACAGAGTTCCAGAAGATGAGAGAAAACATCTGAAAATCAAAATGTAAAAAGGATTAGAAATCCTAATGCAACTATGGAGAAAGTGGTGGATGAGACAAATGGTCGAACACTTGGTGTGCTTTACTGAAACACCTCAATGACAAAGAAAGATTTTGACTGAATTAAACGAACTTGGGGCATGGGGTCAATTGAAAAAAAATCGAACTTTCTGGTTGATAACAGTGTTGAAGAATAGTCGAGAAAACAGAATCACAGTGACAATCCAAAGGAAAGAAGATTGATAGACAAAAACAGTAGTGTCGTACTTGTCAGTATAATGGTATTATATATATATATATATATATGGCTGATTTAAAGCTTTGCATCTGGTAAAGCCTCGGATGCTCTAACGATCTCTTGTACTGTATTCTTAATGCTATAGTTATTGTTCCGCAACATCATACCATTGACTTGTTGGAATCCTTTACCATAGACCAATGAATCATCTTCTTTGATCTGATATATGCAAAACTTTATGAGCTTCTTCTCGAAATCTGTCCAGGGGTCACCTTTCTTTAACGTGGAAGCAGCTGGAGTAGTGTGGGAAGAAGAAGAAGCAGCGGAAGTATCAGGAAAGGCAAACGTAAGAGACTCCAACCACCTGAGGGCTAACATTTGGCATAATCCTTCTTCAAGCTCTAACTTAATATCTCTATAGTCTGCATTTGATCAAAACCAAACGTAAGAAGTCTCTACATGTCTCTTGGTAGTCATGGTTAGTCATGGTCTCCATCACACTTAGTTCCTTTGCCCAATCAATATCCTATTCTTCTTCTCTCTCCTGACGTGCTTGGCGATCTTCGTCTACAGACAGTGAAAGTAACTTAGCGGTTTTAAGATCAGCCTGCAGGGTATCAAGATCGCCTAAAAGTTAAATGCTTAGCAAGTAAAATGGATATAAGCAAATCAATCGAATTACCTTATATTGATCATCTTCTCTGCTCATGAAGCACCCCATTCTCTGAAACTCAATTCACAATTCAAGTGTGAAGAAAGACCAAAGAACACCAGATCTCTTTGCTTTCCTCTAACTGGAAACTTCGCAGCAGCTTCGACGCGAAGTTTCAGAAATATCAGACTGTTTTGCTTCGAATGTTCGATTTAATGGCAAGAGGTTGTGAGAGAGAGCGAGTAGGAGACAGAGGGAGGGAGATACAGTATAATATTCACAAGTGGCCGAAAGTTTTTTTGCTGAATGTAATTATTCACTTTCAACTCTTCTCAAATCAAATTCTTCGTTCCATATAAATATAGAGAAATAACAACAATAATTTCATCAAATAATCATAAAACAATTGGCTATGATATTCATTACATAAACTATAAATATGAAAAGGTTAACCTTGAATCTGGTGATAGCTTGAAGCCTATAAATAAGCTGCTTAATGGACGATAATCTTAAGGGTTCCAACTTTACCGGAAAATGACAAAAAGAAAAGAAGAAAAAAAAGAAAAGAGTTCTCACTTTTTACACACAACAACATGATAACAATTTCACCTGAAAATCAAAGAAGCAGCAATCCCCAAATAAAATAAAATAAACACACCAAAGAAGGAATTCAAGGGTACTTGGTGATAGCTTGAAAACGTAATTCTGTGTATATGTATATAGTATGTGTGTATACCGCAGATTCAGAACTCTGAATCTGGAATCGTCTTTCAACCACCAACGATGGCTTTCAAGGTTTCATGGAGGCCAGACTTTGTCACCATCTCGTTAACTACACTGAATCCGCGACCATAAACCGGTGACTCATCTGTTTCTATCTGATGCTTACAAAAGCCCACCAGTTGCTTCTCGAAATCAGACCACTCACCTTTCTTTGACGCACTAGCAGCTGGAGTGCGGGAAGAAGAAGAAGCTGCTGCTGATGATGCATCTGCAGTAGTATCAGCAGCAGTGGCGTATGTCTGAGACTCCAACCACATATGACCTAGCACTTGACATATTCCTTCTTCCAAAACGTCGTTCAAATTCCTATGTCCTGTATTCGAACCAAAACGCTTAGAGACCTCTCCCTCACGATTATTGGTCATTGTATCATCGTTAAAAATATTGGATATTTACGTACCACTGAGTCTAAGATAAGCGTGCATCATCTCGTGAGCCAAGATGTACCCTGTTAGTAACCTGTATTCGAACAGAGATTTCATTTGAGTTGACAAAAGAGAGTAATCAAGTCGGAGACGAGGTGGAACAGATGTAAAAAACCTTGGAAGTCCATATAGAATGAGAACTCCAGTGACCTCACACTCACGAACAACCCTTTGTGGTTCTGTAGCCATGCCTATTAGCTTGTTGTTCGGCCCCTTGATTGGCTTTTTTGTGACCTGTATGTGGACCAGACCAGTGTTACAGGCATAAATTCCAAATTACTTGTAGTCTGAAGTAAGCATTACCAATATACGTCTTACACTATCGACAATCTGCTCTTCAGACAGGCAAATACCTCTGGTTACCGGCTCATACCGCTGGTCCTGGTTATGTAAATACCAGGTGGTAAATACTTACGAAACATATGAGTGTGAGAAAGTTGGGAATTTCAAATAGGAAGCATACTCACAATTTTTTCCTCCTTCTCAGCTTTATTCAGCGCTTGTTTCTCCACCAAAAGAAAGGGAAATTCTTTCACAATCTTCATGTTTAAGCCTTCGAAGAAATCACGCATGTCAAAGTGCAGAGGCTGGCATTCGTCAGAATCCATAAGGGCAGAATCCATACATTCTAGACATAGCCATCGACCATCCTCAAGCATTACATAGTTCGTTTCCCTAGGCTGCAAAGAAAATTAGCTAAGATCCTAAGAACTCAAACCAGAGGACTTCAATTTCCTTCTCACTTTCATTACGTTGTTGATTCTTCATCTCATATCATTCCCCTTTGTTGTGTTTTGTTGTTTGAAAGGTAAACTCACCTCTAACCTTTCGCAACTGCAACACTTGGGAGTTCTATCAGTGTCATGAGCAGGGCAGTAATTTTCCTCCCAAAACGGATGTTTCTTGTACTCTGTCATCTGAAAGAAAACATCAAAACACTTTTACAGTCATCGCCACCATGAAAAACTACAACAGGGATCCACAAAAATTATATACCTTCTTCTCTTTGCAGACATAGCAGTACCGTTTATAGCAGGATTTGTGAAAATTGCCTCGTGAGTTTGAAACCTAAGAAAGTTAACGTTATCAAGCATTTAAGTTTTGCATCAAACAGAGTAAAATGAATATATATACCAAGCATTTTCAAAAGAAGAAAATTCCGTACAAATTTTCTGCCATTGTGGATAGCAATCGGTTTGTCACAAGCACAACAACTGAAACATTCAGAATGCCAAAGAACACCCAAGATATTCACAGACCCTTCATGTTCAACCACGGAGTTGCAACCACTACAAATACTACAAGTGAAAGATTCGTTGACCAAGTGAGGAGGACATACTAATGGGTTGAAATAGAGAATTCAGGAAAATTAGCAATAGACGCATAAAGCTTACCTAGGAGGAGGATTCACCTCTAGGAGCTTTCCATTGTCGTCCACCACATCTCTGGAGTGGTCAATTTGACCCTCCTCCTTCAAAATCTTCCGTTTAATCCGCTGCTCATCTTCATCCAACAGAGGTGAAGTGGAAATTTTGTTACTTTCTTCAAGTGTATGAGGATTTAGACTCTCCTGAAACATGATAGCAAGCTCTGCATCCTTCTTCACTTGTTCATCTTCAATTTTATTTCCTTTTCCTTTCTCCTTTATGCTTTCCTCAAGAGCCTTTGCAAGTTGCTCATCTAAGTCCAATGGAGCTTTACGAAAAATACTATTATTTTCATCAATTCGAGGAGGAGACTCTAATATGTTTAGACTCTCCTGCAAACTCAAAGCAAGCTCTGCATCCTTCTTCATTTGGTCATCCTTCTTCAGTTGTTCAACTTCAATTTGCTTTCTTCTTCCTATCTCCTTTAAGCTTTCCTCAAGAGCCTTTGCAAGTTGCTCCTCTTCGTTCAATGGAACTTTACGAAAGATACTGTTGTTTTCATCCATTCGAGGAGGAGACTCTAATTTGTTTAGACTCTCCTGTAAACTCAAAGCAAGCTCGGCATCCTTCTTCACTTGTTCATCTTCAAGCTGCTTTCTTTTTTCTTCCTCCTTTAAGCTATCCTCAAGAGCCTTCGCAAGCTGCTTAGCTTCTTCATCCAACACAGATCTATTATGAAGCTGTCTTTCTGTATCCCTGTACTGATAAGCATGTGCTATCTGCGCATCCTTGTCTAACTCTCTTGCACGTCTTTCTTCCTCCTTTTCTCGTAGGCGAAGGCGAGAAGATTCTTCTAGGTCTGAGCTTTCTTGATAGACCCGAGCAAGCTCTTCAGCTTCTATTAGTCTTTTCTCATGCCGTGATCTTGCTAAGGCGTCATTAAGATCTGCTTCGGAAGGATCCTGCAAAGTTTCAAGACGTCAAAAAGGTGAAAGAAAGGGAAGGCTTTCCAATCGCTGAGATAGAAGAAACAACCAAACATATCAGGTTTCGTAGAGACCTTGCTGCAGGAGAAACACAACCCCATACTCTGAGACTCACTTCTTCACAGATCTGGCAAATCTTATCCCTGCACAGGATTCATCCGTTTTGATCGATCATCAGTGACAACCATAGTAATCCAAATGATCAAAAGACCATCAAAAGATTCAGTTGTCCAAACAAAACATCTCATTTTACATCAAGCAAAGGCAATGAAAATTTGCCTTTTAACTTTATTCAAACAAAACCAAAACTAGGTTAAGAGAGTTCACAGAACGTGGGTCGTAAACAAGTTTTGTCATCGCACATGATGAAAAGAGAAACAAACTGGTGATCAACAACATTCGATACAGACCAATTCAGATTAGATTAGAACAACCGCAAGAACCACCCAAAACAGATAGTATGAAGCAGAAGAAAGAAAACCTATGCCTAGCGATAACTGCGAATTGTTCAAATTCGATTCACGGAACAGCATCAAACCTCGAAACCAAACAGCGACGAGTGAAACAGTAGAATCAGACAAACCTAAAATTTGCCAAGAACACAGCACTTGAACTCAAAGTAGAATGCAGAAGACCATAACAACAAAATATTCACATGGGGTTTTTCATTAGAATTCCTCAATTTTGAGTTAAATTCAATAAGTCCATTCTTAAGCTTTACGACGGAAAATGTTTTTATAAAGCTGTAAAACTTGTCTATTCACAAACAACTCGGAGCATCGCAGAATTAATTTGAATTTAATAATACAAAAGAAAGTCAATACTCACCCGAAACCCTCGAGGTTAGATGAATAAGAGGCCATGGCTTTTGGGTTTCGTTGCAGCCCAAGGCTCTTTTCGGTTCTTTTCTTCATATAGAAACTTCGTCAGATCTTCCACGAGACTTTCCCGAAGTTTCCATAGACCATAGAGAGAGATCGAGCCACTCCGTCTTTTGACTTGGTCGTGAGAGAAGAAAGCAAAAAAGAGGAAGGTGTGTGGAGAAGACAGAGAAACCAACTTTGTGGTCCATATAACCGTCCAGCTACGACGTTACACGTGGCGTAACCACATTGTTCGAAACATTTTTTAAGAAACATGTTGGTTTCCCTCCCTTCTGAAACGCCGCCGTTTTAATTACTCGGCTAAAATATAAACGGGCTTTAGCATCCAGTCCATCTATATTCATAACATAAAATGGGCCTAGGCCCATATTTCATATATATGTGTGTCGAGCCTGTCGACGTTAATGTGTAAACCCGAGTCTAGGCTCGGCATTCAGGTACCTATTTGAGTTCGGGTTGGATCTTTTCAAGTTTTGAACTTTACATATATAAAACATGTTCGGATATTTTAGAATTTTGGGTCAGCTTCGGCTTTTATAAAATATTTTATTTCAAAACGGATTTGGTTCGGATTCAAATCGGATCGGATGTTTTCATTAATTCTTAGAAAATTAAAAAAAAATTTAGAGAAATTATAATTAATTTTAAAATTAAATATTATAGTATATTTGTCATTCAAATGGTAGTATATTTATATTTATAATTATAATTTTTTGAATATTTAAGTAACTAAAAGTTTATATATATATATTTAATTATTTTTAAACTATATAATATATTTAAGATATTTTGGGTATCTATTCGAGTTTTGAGTTTATCCGTTCGGGTTCGGATACTCAATCTTATATGATGTAAAATCCGTTTAGGTATTTTGTCAGGTTCGGTTCGATTCAGGTTTTCTTATTTCGGGTTGGATTCATATCAGGTTTCGGTTTCGAGTATTATGTTCAGTCCTATCCGAGTCACTCGTTGTTTTGATACACGTGGTGCAACCTCATTGTTCGCAGATTATTTTATAAACATGTTGTTTCCCTCCTTTATGAAACGTGTCGTTTTATTTACGCAGCCCAAAAATACAAAATCCTAGCTACGGGCTTTAAATATAAATGGGCCTGCACCATAGTCCATATCATTGTGTCGACACATAACGTTATTGTGTAAAGGCGAGTGACGTATAAAGGATAGGCTCTATAACCCACAATTATACCACCACGTGTATACCAACAACATTGAAAAATATATAAAACAAAAAACGAATAAAAATGAATATTAAAACAAATGATCTTGAGCTGCACCAACTACAAAGTCGTATTATATAACTTAGTGACTGATTCAATCTTCAAAAGTATACTTTATGATCAGCAGGCCACAATATAAATAAAGGTACAGACATAAGTTATGATCGTCGACAATAATTTCATTACAGAAATGATGATCAAAGATGTTCAAACCCCAATCAGAGTCGAGAAAAGTACAGAATATGTACCTTTTCAATCGGCAGGAGATTACGGTAGATTCATAAGTCCTGAGGTTTATAGATCCAACAGACAGAAATATCTGAGAAGCTACACGTTTGAAAAATACGACGATGAAGATAACTTGTCTGGCAAGAAGCAGAGGAAGTGGTTTAAGAACAAGAAGGTGATAAAGATGAAGAAGACAAGTGATTCACTTGGAAACTCTCTTAAGTCTTATCTTATGCTCTTGTTCTCTTGCTTCCATGTCTAAATTCTGTATTTCTGTTTTCTCTTTTATCTATTTTCACTTTGTCTTTGGAATAATTCGAATTCCTTGTATAAGTTTATGAATATTGAATTCGATTATCAAGTTAATCTTTTGAAGATAATCAAATATGTGTGTTTTTTTGTTGAATTTTGTTTGCTAATCATAAAGTTTGGTTGATTATGTGAGCCGGCACAGTCGAATTCTCAGAAACTTTCTAGGAATTTATTTCTTAATATGATTACAAAACTACATATATTTATTGATTATAAAGAGTTGACTCATATATTTAATGTATTCACATACATTACTATCAAATTTGATTAAGATTAAAAAATACAAGTCCAAAGGATCGAAAGAGATGTTTACTGGTTAAGTTGGTGTGTCGCGATCAATAGAAGTACTCTAGTTGATAAATCGTAATGACAGTGAGACTCGAATCTGATGAAGAATGATACAAGGCAGGCCCAAAAGGCCTCGCATCAAAGACCCATTAATACCATACTTCTGATTTCGTAGGCCCAATTATATAAAGTAAGGACTTCAAAAGTTTAAAGCCGAACACAAATCTTGAATCCTGGTAATGATAAAATGTCTCGTATATAGTGAATTTATGTCCGACGTTATTCAGAAATCGAGACGATTAGTGATAAGCTCCAAAAACCAGGTAAATGTTATCTCACCATTACCAATACACTTTCTTTTGTTTCTTACCCTAAATTCTCACTACAAATCTACAACGATCACATATATTAATAAACTTTATGTACATGCAGCACAAAATATTTAAATAAAATCATAGACAGGAACTAAAATCGGCTCGGATACGTAACGTTGTTGTTTTTTTATTTATAGAAAAATTATAACGACTAGTTGAAACATGGCGACAATATAGAGAAGACCTGGATTCTCCCACTTTTTCTAAAGCATTCATCTTCTTCGGTGACACAAAAATATATATAATAAATAAACTTTATTGCTATTTTTTTTTATTAAAACACTTTTTCTCGTGTGATTCTTTGACAAACGGAAGTCTATTTTCACACACAAACAAATTTTCTTCAGACATCCCATTTAAATTTCTCTTTCTCCAAAAAAAAAAACAGAGAGAAAGATATAGACAAGTCGCAAAAGAGCACAAAAGCTATAATCTTCTTTCGAAATCCTTTTTAACTTTCATTTCTTTTGAGGTTAGTTTTGTTCTGTCTGTTGAGCCATTTTTTACATTTGGCATTTTTATCACTTTATTATTATAACATTCTTTTGCCTTTGATGAAATCTTTCGTCCTTGTTTTGGGGTAGAATTAATAAATGTAAAAGCGGTGACTTTTGGCTTTTCAGAAACAAAGAATATGTATTCACGGGTTATTGCAGACTGTTATGTGTTGTTCTTTGATCTGTCTCTTTGTACGTACCATCATCTCCTCTCTTATGGCTTCTTCTTCTTTCTTCTGTGTCATCTCTTAATCTCTTTACCATCTCGTTTATTTACTGCAAAAGAAGTTTCGGATTCAATTCAAGCTTTTTGTATTATCTAAATAAAATTATTTAAATGATTCAGTGAGATCAATATTTTTTTGTGCCTATTGGGCCATGTGATTCAGAGAGACTGTGGAGGAGTTAGAGGGGCGGTCAACTACTCTGACTTACTTGCCACCAAGTCCAACAAATATATTAACCCTTAGTATTAGTTTATTAATTTTTTTTTTTAATAATTGGATAGACAAAATTTCACTTTCGAACTGTTTAAAAAAAATTCACCTATAGTGAAAAAAAATTGAACTTCTAATACCAGAAATAATAGCTAGATCATCTAAATCTATAAGAACTCAGATTTTTTTTGTGTGAACATTATTTTTTTGCTTATTATCAGTATATCTTTAGTTGATAAAGTTTATGAATACTTTTAGAATAGAGTTATCGGCTAATCTATAAAATGTTATTGTTAACTAGGCAATTTTATAATATCACATGTACAGTAGTATTATAACTTTTAAACTTACATAGTTTGATTACCACAAGCATCACAGTTACTTTTATTTTTAAGGCAAGAACATTATCGTCATTTTGTCTATTTTGACCATTTATCTACGTTAGATCTCTAGCTTTCTCTTTCTTCTTTCTTTTTTGCCGATTTGGTAGAGAAATTGACGACGACCTCGTGGGGTCTTGTACACACTGGTGAATGTTTTTCCTTGACACGAGTCAATCGACTCACTTACCATATCTATGAAACATGAACCATTGCTAACTTTTTATTCAACCCAACAAGCTTCTTTTGTCCCTTTTAATGCAAAAAAGCTTCCTCCTTTATTGCTAAAAGATAGAAGATTCGCATCAGTTTTATAGTTTCCGTTGGTCTCTTTACAGATGAAGAAGATTCACTTCACTTTTCTTCAAACTTTTCAGTCTATTTCCCCTTGAAGCTTCCAAGTTCTTATATGGGTTTCTAGACGAACCTCTGCTTTGGATTGGTGACACGATCTCTTGAAGCATTTAACATTTGCAAAAGGAGAACAATTTAGCTCCGTTTTGAGGTAAAATTTTAGACAAAATGGGATTTGGAGTAGGTGATAAAGGAAGTAGAATGTTGGATTTGAGGTTGGTCCAAAAACACAAGCGTTCAAAGAGGTAAAATATCAACTCTATTGTTCGTTATTAAGAACTACTTTATGTTCCATTCTGATTTGTATATCTCTCTAAATGTTTCCCCATTTTCTGTTAATGGTAGTTCTTGCTGCAATATAGGTTAAGGCAAAAACTGGAAATTTGAGAGTTATGTTTGCAAAAACACTTAGATCTTCTGTTGTCTCGTTGTTAAATTACAGTTTTTGTGGTCCTTAACAAGATAATGAATCTGTTAAAAGGTTTAAAATTGGCTTTAAGACTGATTTTTTGGTAAATGCTCTTTATGTACAGTGCTAGCTTTCCAGAAAAGAACAGAGGTGAAGGAGATAAAACCTCAAATGATTCACATGAAGCCTCTCAACGAATCAAACTGGTGAGTAGAATCATCTTTTGGTCTGCTTTATTTACATGTATAAAGTTGAGATAAGTGTATTGGTATTTGTTAAAGAACAGCCTAAGACGCTTAGACATCATTCTTACCTTCTTGGATTTATCTTTCTGTTTTTTTGACTAATGAGTATCTTTTGCTTTTTTTCTTTTGCATATTTTCTGTGAATAGCCTTTACACATATGTTTCGCTATTCTTCTTTGTATCCTTCTTATTTGTCTTTTTAAGAATAAACCACTTAAGTTCTCGTCCCCTTCTCTCTGGCGCTGTTTCCTAGGCTTGCTTTGGCTATCCCTTTCTTTTCATTTACTGAAAGAGAGCTTTCCAAAGTTTTAACCTAATAAATCAAGAGTGGAAAAAGCAACCTTTTTGAGTAAAGTTCTTCGTCAAGCTTCAAACCTTTCACACTAACAGCTGTTCAAATCGAAAATCTAAAGCAGGTTTTAAGAATTTTTTGGCTAAGATTTCTCCTTGATGATGAGTAGCGGAGGAGGATCAAGTGGTTTTATCACCTGCAAGACTGTTTCTACTCACTTTTGCATTCAGCTTTTCTCCATGGCCATTAGTATCTAAAGACATAAAATATCTCTCCTTGTGAGAAGAACTTGCCAAACTTTGTAAACTTGACAACCTTTCAAAAAAAAATTTTTTCCTTCTAATTTTGTCTTACAGATTTCTCAACAACAAGCAGATTATGCAAAAGAGTCCCCTGAAGATTAGTAGGGTTCGAGTGCTAGAACCAGAAAATGCTAGTCTAATCAAAAAGCATGATCTTACTCTGGTTGCAAGACTCACTAATCCAACAACTCAAAGAGTGTGGTCTCTCATCCCTTTTCCTCTCAGATATGTGGAAAACAGAAAAAAGCTTTGGGAGCAAATTTAGGGCATGACCTTGTTAAATTTCAGTTTGAGACCGAAGATCTTCAAAAGGTCCTGAAAAATCAACAATATCATTTTGCCAAATGGATGGTCATAATTCAAAGTGGGAACTTACCATCTCAAAATCTATCCCTTCAAAAATTCCTTTATGGGTTAAGATTCAGGGATTACCCCTCCACCTATGGACTGAAGAGATGATTCGCAGTAGAGGTCAAGATATTGGCAAAGTGGAAAAAGTAGAAATTTCTTCTCTATATGCTATAATGAGGATTACGATAGATGGACTGATACCATTGATTATGTCATCAACAAACGAATTCCCTGGAGGTGAAGAAGTAACAACCTCCATTCTCTACGAAAGACTAGAGAAACATTGTTATATCTGCAAAAGACTGAGCCATGTGCAAAGGGACTGTCTTGAGGAGAGTTCCCTACCTGGAAAACATAGTGACCGATATGGTCATAAGGAAGATGTTTAGGCTTCCAAACCTTCTCAAGCTGACAAGTATCAGTCATACAGATCTGACAACCGGTACCCTGACTATCACCGGAGAGAGCTAGAAAAAGAATCATAACTTAAAGGTCCAATAAGGTCACAGAGATCCTCAAGCTCATACAGGCACCGCAGCTCACCTTATGTTAATCCACGTATAGATAGAGAGTCCATAGAACCCAAAAGATCTGAGGTGTATACCTGGAGAGCAAAAGATAAACCACTCAGAATCTCTGAGAATCGCAGATCGGTGCCCCCGAGGAGACATCATCGATCCTCTGGGAACTCTGCTCCTTTCCTCCTTGGTTCTCCAGCTCTTCAAAATATAACAACAAGGCAAATCTTCCCCCAACAAGTTGGCACTCATCCCCCACCTTCAAATGTTCCCACTAGAGACATTGAGGAAGCTATGAGGAAACTATGTGATGTCATGGTCCAATATTCTGCTAGTGCTGACCCTAGTGAGAGTGCTACAAGAAGAGAACGAATTCGTGTAGCCTATGAGGCAAGAATTTTCAAGGAGTCAGCTATTGAAATGGCCAAGATAAAACAACGGCGACCAGAGCAAGCAAATAACGAAATGGAAACTTCTGAGAACATAAATTCTGAGGAAGAACCTCAAAGATTATTTGCTCTAAAACGGCTTGGACCTAGCAAAGAATCTGCTTTTCTACGCCTTGGGGCACCCTCTATAAAACATGTATTAAATGAACAACTTGTTGTTACAGTCCAAGAAGTATAACAAATGAAAAGACAACCAACTAAGAGGAAGCCGGGTTGTCCTCCTACTAGGAAGAAGATCCAACTCAGTCCAAAAGTACTCAGAGGAGCTAACTCGAAGAAGAGGAAAGTTCTCCAAAGCAACTCTTCCCCAAGAGTATACTTAACATCTGATGTTAGATCGGGAGAGGTTAATTCGGAGGTCAGAGGTGTTAACATACCTTCAAGGCATCAAGGAGAGAGCTCGGCCAGAGGAGTTAGTAGAAACAATTCAAACTCCAACCCTCCTTCAAAGCACTCGATGGATTTTCACGATCCATCCATCCTTGTTCTGTAACTGCAACGTGCTGGAACTGCCAAGGGTTGAGGAATCCCTTAACAGTCCTGCGAATTAAGGAGATCGTAAACAACATATCCCCAGACTTCTTATTCCTCTCAGAGACGAGAAACTCCGACAAAAAAAACTCTTAATCTGCTCAGTTGGATGAACTATAAGCACCACATCTTGGTACCACCTGCAGATGGAACCGGAGGCGGATTAGCTTTATTTTGGAAAAAAAGCTCAATGTTTAGATAATCACGACAGACAAAAATGTTATTGATACAAGGGTGAGATATAAAAAGGAAAAGTTTTATGCTGTTTTTATCTATGGTAAACCAGAAAAAGAAAGAAGAAATTCTCTTTGGAAAAAACTTTCATCAACCCTATAAGAGAGAGAAGAACCTTACTTCATATCCGGAGACTTCAATGAACTTCTGAGTAACGAGGAAAAATAAGGAGGCCCCGCCAGACCAGAAAGCTCGTTTACCAACTTTAGACTCTTTTTAGAATCAAATGATCTCTACAACGTGCAGTCAACTGGTAACCCTCTCTCGTGGAGAGGTTACAGACATCATCACTTAGTCCACTGCCGCTTGGACAGAACTCTAGCCTTTGGATCTTGGATGGATAAGTATCCAAAAGCTCGATGTGACTACCTCAAATTTGAGATCTGACCTCAGGCCAATTGTCACATATTTCTTAGACTGCAAGAAGAAAATAAGAGGCCTATTTAGGTATGATCGCAATGTGAACAAAAACTTAGAAGTACAGCAACTAATCAAAGAAGCTTGGCATAAAAAAAAATATGTAAATATAGACAGAAGATTCCCTCAATGCCGCCAAGCAATAATAGGTTGGAAAAGGGATAAGAAACTTAACAACAAAGAGAAATTGGAGATAAACAAGAGTGTCTTAGAATTGGACTTATGTTGAGACATTTACAAAGATCTGCAAAGATGCAAAGGAATAGATTCAGGCTCAAGAGATTGACTTGGCGCCATCTCCATCAACTTAAATCTCATGAGCACAAGCCTTACCTCATTCCGATCCGAGAGATGTAATAGACATCTTCACCGATGCGGCTTGGCACGCTAGATCTTCGACGGCTGGACTTGGGTGGTCGAATGCCTCCTCTCCGATTCGCCGTTCAGAGCAAGACAACGTAGTTATCCCGTTCACAACTTCTCCTCTTGTAGTGGAAGGATTGGCGGTGCGCGAGGCCCTCTTATGGGTAAAAAATCGAGGCTTCAAACAGATTGTGATCAACTCTGACTCTCTTTCACTGATGAAAACAATCACCTTGAAGGATTCAATCAAGAATCTTCACGGTGTGTTATCCGACATTCGGATCCTATCTTCTCATTTTTCTGCAATTAATTTTTATCATGTTAGTAGATTAAACAACATTAAAGCTGATACTATTGCTAAAAAGGTCCTGCTAGAGGTCCAATCCGTTTATACCCAACAAGTTTAATTTTAAATATGAAGATGTTTTTAGTCCAAAAAAAAAAAAAGAAAGTGATTTCCTTTCTGGTATTATGCCATTAGAAACTACTATAATTTCTCTAATAAATGAAAGTGACTCCAAACCTGTTTCTATTTCTTATTAGACCTCTTCTGTATTGTTTATGGAATTTGTCTGACTTGGTTTAGGATATGGGTCGTTCAAAGGAATCTCAAATTCATTCAAACACAGAAACTTCATTGAAGCAAGAGGTAGTGTATACAGTTTTTTACTTGTTCTTGTATTAGTTGGTTAGTCTTCAGTTACTTTATTCATGAGATTGAAATTCACAGATTAATCAGCTTGAGACAAGATTACAAGATCAGTTTATGGTTCGTTGTGCATTAGAGAAGGCTTTAGGTTATCGAACAGCTTCTTCTTACATACTGAGTGAAACAAACGACATTCCCATGCCTAAGGTCAGTTGCTTAACATTCCTAGAACTGAATTCAGAAATGAGTTTTTTGTGCAAAATTATAAAGATGAGTTCTTGGTTTTTGTTTTCTCTTTCAGCCAGCTATTGATTTAATCAAAGACATTGCTGTTTTGGAGATGGAAGTTATACATTTGGAACAATATCTTCTTTCATTATATAGAAAAGCATTTGAGCAGCAAGTGTCTTGTGTATCCCCAGATTCAGATAAGAAGAAGCCAAGATCTCCTCCTGTAACAAGCACTCCTCGAAGACGTTTAGAATTTCCTGAAGATGAAGATGATACTGATCCTCTGACTGATGACAATGAAGACCAATCAAAGGAAACAGAGATTCCTGTGTGTGACCAAGACCTGGTGGACACTAGTTTTCGTCGTAGCCACTCCCAGCGTCAGGGATTTGAGAGCAGACAAGAAGATTCTTGGAGTAAAACCATCCGGTCTTGTCACTCACAACCTTTGTATGTGCATAATGGAGAAAATCTAATCACTCTAGCTGAACATCTAGGCACCAAAATCTCTGATCATGTTCCACAGACACCAAATAAGTTATCTGAAGGAATGATCAAGTGTATGTCGGATATATACTCCAAGCTTGCTGAGCCTCCTTCTATACTAAATCACAGGCTTTCATCTCCAAACTCGTCTTTGTCATCTGCGGCATTTTCGCCCTCTGACCAATACGATATATCGAGCCCTGGATTTGGAAACACTTCCTCTTTTGATGTTCAGTTAGATAACTCTTTCCATGTAGAAGGAGAAAAGGACTTCAGTGGACCTTACAGCAACATGGTTGAAGTGCTCTGCATTTACAGAGACGCCAAAAAGGCACATGAGGTCGAAGATCTTCTACAAAACTTTAAGTGAGTGTAGCTGCACCTTTTTAACAATTTAAGTGAATTGGGATCTATTGATTCACAATCTTGAAATGTTTAAACTCTTGCAGGTCTCTCATCAGTAGATTGGAGGAAGTAGATCCAAGGAAGTTGAAACATGAAGAGAAAGTCGCATTCTGGATAAATGTGCACAATGCACTTGTTATGCATGTAAAATCTCTTTCTTTCTAACAATAATTGGTATGTTCTTGACGTCTAGATTTTGATTTCTTATCGAACTTTCTTTCAATCTCGTTTAGGCTTTTCTAGCTTATGGAATTCCACAGAACAATGTGAAGAGAGTCTTACTACTACTCAAGGTAACAAGCATGTCTTGCAAGAAGAACGAATACACAAGATTCATTAACCATCATCTCTAAATTCTGAAACCATTGTGCTTTTGCATTTTTTCAGGCTGCATACAACGTTGGTGGACACACTGTTAGCGCCGAAGCGATACAAAGTTCGATTCTTGGGTGCAAAATGTCTCATCCTGGACAGGTATACACAAAAAGAAGCATGAAAAACTCTAAAACACATAAGCTTAAAAAGTAAAGATTTTGTTTTATTTTCATTTGTCTCAGTGGCTTAGACTACTATTTGCTTCGAGAAAATTCAAAGCAGGAGATGAAAGATTAGCTTACGCAATTGATCATCCAGAGCCACTCCTGCATTTTGCACTTTCTTCAGGAAGCCACTCCGATCCAGCGGTACTTACCATTGATCTCTGAGACCCTTAAATCATTTACTCCATTAAGACTTAAGTGTTTGACTTCTTTGTTTGAAACAGGTTCGTGTATATACACCAAAAAGAATCCAGCAAGAGCTTGAAACGTCGAAAGAAGAGTACATAAGAATGAACTTAAGCATGCGGAATCAGAAACTCCAATTACCAAAGCTAGTGGAAACGTTTGCAAAAGAGTCCGGTTTATCTCCGGCTGGTTTGATGGAGATGGTTAACCAAAGTATACCGGAATCTTCAAGAAAATGTCTTAAGATATGCCAATCTGGTAGTAAATCACGCAAGCCCATTGATTGGATCCCTCACAGCTTTACATTTAGATATCTTATTCTTAGAGAAGCTGTCCCCAAATGAAAACTCTTCGAATATATATATTAATAATTGTGTTCTTGTACATATAAATATTGCTGTCTCTTTGATATGAAAGAGTGATAAGTGGATCTTGTCTGCTCAAACTGTTACTTAGCATTTTCAACCTTAATATGTAATTCATAGATTAAGAATAGGATCAATCAGATTAAAGCATTACTTTAAACTATGTTCTTATTATTACAAGCTTGATGATGATTTCAGTTACTAGTAAGGCTTTTGGCCAATTACATTGCCTGGAGGATTGTAAAAACAAATGGTTAAAACCGTTGACTCTTTGGTACACGTGGCTTGAGAGCAACCGAGTTCCTTGGAGTTTCTCCAAACGACTTGTTTATAAACCCCACACGTGTGGTTTGCAACACACGTGTCTGACTTGTAATTATAGAAAGGTTTTTCCTTTACCCAAGTCTCCACCGCAAGAGATGGTGTCACGGCTAAACCTTTAGCCCAAAGCTGGTTCGCACCGTATTTCCCTGGGTTAAGACTTGCAAACTCACAGTTCTTCTGGTTCCTTTGGTAACGAGCTAGGCGATTCGCTGCAGCTTCTAGCGTCTGGCTCCAAACTAATGGTGGAACACCAACCATGGCTCTGGCTTTGTTATGCGCATCGGTGAAATCTTTAGCCGCCGCAGAGATTGCAGGAGTTGGAACGGTTTGTGTAGGTTTCAGTTTCGTCGCCGAAGAAACTGCTGTGACGGTGATGACAAGAAGTGCCACGAGGATGATGTGAAGGGTTAATGAAGCCATGTTTGATGAAAATATCAGTATTCGTTTACATATATAGTCACTAAAGTTAGAAATAAAATAATGTAAATAAAAACTATATGTTAAAAAGTTTAGAGATGAATAATGGAGAAAGAAAGATGTGGATTGGTGGAGGGAGGAGACAAAATAATAGGAAGAGAGGATCATGGCACGTGAATTGCCGATTGAACTTGTCGTTGCATGTGACAGACAGATACCAAACCTTCATTTAATTCGCTTTTGTTGTTACTTTCAGGCCCATTAGTGCTTATTGGGCCCATTGGTTCCGGCCCTCTTTGCTCACATACTTCAATTATTGTTGTTTCTCGACATTTAATGGAAGAAAATCTAATCATATGTTCTTATACGGTGCAAAAGGATAAAATTTAAAAATGGTTTTCAATTTTTAAGAGAATTTGAAATTTTTGTTCTCTTAAATTTTGGTTCGATCGATTTTGTTGTCACGTTGAATTTGTTCTTGTTATCGTATGTGATCTAAGCTTTTAAGTGTTTTATGATCAAATATATAAACATATATGCTGAGCTATTTATTTCTGATGGTTGATTCAAAAATTTGGAATTTAGTCTGATTTCATCAAAAAAATTCGGAACTCTTAACAATTTTTTTGATTTTATAGAATCAGGTAGAAAAGGAAATGAAAACTCATAAGTTAAAGCCATTATATTCAATATGAAAGCTCATAAGTTAAAGCCATGTACTTTGAAATTAGTTTAGATTAAACTGTGGTTGGATTGGATCAATAAATACAAAGAAATTGCAATTATATTAAGATTGGAATCACATCTTTGGAATCTCAGAATCCTCTGTACTCGTGCCCATTTCTCAATAAAGCAATCAAAAATCTATTGAAAAAACTTTTTTCTCCATTTCTTCTTAGAAGATAAGGTAAACAAACATCTCTAATTACAATTTATACGTTAGTCGAATTTTTTCTTAAAATGACTAAAATTGAGCCTACTCAACGATTGTGCTCAAATTAGCCGCAAATCGTCTCTTCCCTTTACCACAACCTCTTCCTCCACCACCATTAGTCTTTACTCTCGCAATCTTCTTCGATTCATTAGTCTTCTCCGATATCGAATCATTGTCATCACCGGAAATCCAATCAACACCGCCGCTTTTAGTCAACGCAGAACTCGCTTTAACAGCCAAAGCCGCCATTTCTTCAGCTCGTAATGGATGATTGAGCCAAGTCAACGGTAAAACAAAGTAAAGTTGACCAGATCGAAGCTCTTCGTTGCCTGCTACAGCTGTGACTGTATCGTCAAAATCCATCTCGTCTGAGTTACAGATAAAAGTCGTTGGATTCTTTTGTAAGATCTGCCAAACTTTGATTGGAGATGAAAACTCTTGTAAAGTTCCATCGAGTAATATAACTTTCGCTGAATCACTCCTTGAAGATTCACTTGAAACACAAGCTCCCATTTTTATGTTTTAACTGTATTGACTTGTGAGTCTAAGAGAAGAAAAAAGAGAAGATGTTGATGTTGTTATGTATTTGTGGTTATGAATTGAAAGAGACGAGCTAAGGAAGAGTTTATAAATAGAAAAGAAGAAGACAGAAGAGAGAATCTTAAGTCCATCCAGGATATGTCGTGTAGCGAGACAACAAGGAAACATGACAGCTCAAGGTTGAGTTAATGAAATGACGAAAATGACCTTAACGTGAAGGGTAATTCGGGAAATAAGGAAGCAAGAACGTGAAGACCAAAGGAAACTTGCTCAGTCCCTATTACCCATTTGATTCTTCTTCGACCCTTTTGGCAGATACAAGAGTCACCTACCATCATTTTTTATTATTACTTTTTATTTTGCATGAATGTGGTCTTTATGAATACCATTCTAGGATGGAATTTGGACTGTAGCTTAATAATATAACATTTGCATACATTTTTTAATGATATATTAAGATCGATTCGTTGAAGAGTATCGTCTTTTTGTATGTGTTAAAGTGGACTTATCATAGTTAAATATTATTTCGCGACATTAATGTTTATTAATATAACAATGGTTATGTGTAAAATATCTTTTTTAATATGGGGTCTACAAGTAAATATCTAATTTACATGCAATCATACACAAAGAGACATTATTTTCTCTTTATTGCCTATGTTTTTGTGGAACTGAAATCGCCCACGTCCCCGTTAATGTCGAATTTGCTGATGACAATTTTTAATTATTTTAACTTGATTTTGTCGTATATATATTTTGTTTTTATTATATGCGTAAACACTTGTCCCAAGATTCTATAACCATTTTATATGAATTTTCAAATAATGAAGCCTTTTAATAAAAGAATATGAATATTCAAATAATGGTTCGTGGTCAGGTCTAGTGGATTGTAATCTGCCACGGTAATGACACACATATGTAAGGCCAAGAATATTTATTCCGTTACGTGAAATTAGACAATAATCCAATTTTGCTTACGATTATACCATTTTTCATCACGCGGCAACTTTTTGTTGCTATTTGACATTATCTTTTTGGTAATTTATATTTTGAATTATTACTTCATTTGCTTCAAAACATTTTATGATGATTAGATGGTAATAACTAACACACGCTTATGCCATTTAATATTACATTATCTCGGAAATTTGGGACGAGTGAATGTAGGATTTATACTATACATTTGCGATAAATCCGATCTCTTGAGTATATATTAAACTAGATTTATGTCCATAGGAAGATAAAATAATGTAATTAACTACTAATTAATGATGTCATTAGTAGTTTAATTAATGGTTTGATACTTGAGAAAGAATCTGTCTGCGATCTGCAGTTGTTATGTGCTGTGTCCCACGCCAACGTAATTGTCTATGTCCTTTTATGTTTCAAGATGCAAGACCAAACACAGACCAATTTATTTAATTCTTAAGTTAAATCAATGTTTTGTTATTATTCACACCCATGCACATTTAATACAGCGTCAGGAGTTAGATTATTTCCCTAAATTATTTAATTGAAAATAATGATTTATTTCCACTTGCTATTATTCACCAGTTGATGCATATAAACTAGTTTCATCCAAGTTTATATATACAAGAAGAAAAACAAATTTTTGATACCATCAAGTATCAACAACAAATCCCATCATGTTGGGGACTGATAGCATGTTTTAAAGGCCCAAACATGTATATAATGTCTCAAGGAGAAAGCCCAACAAGAAAGCCCAAACATAAACTCTGCTTACTGTTCTTATTGTTGATACTTGGATATTAGCCATTAGGGAAGAAGAAGGAAGATTTAGGGCATGTGCATTTTATATAAAAGAGATGAAGAAAGTAAGCATCAAAAGATGTTGTCATTATCATAAAATACAATGAACAGAAATATAATAACAAAGATCACTCAAGTTGACCATACCACACACCTTGGATCTTCACATCCTTTGGTACCTTAGCACCCAAGTCAGTATCCGATGGCTGAAGACTCTCGAACACTCCGATCACTTCTCCTGTCTCTGGTTTGCTCTTTGTCACTTTCAAAGTGATCTCTCCAACTGAAGCTGCTGTGTTCTTCACGTTCTCCTTTACAAGTTCCTCTTCGTCTCCTCTTCCTCCAGCTGGTAATGCCACGGCGTTGTCATAACCTGTGGATCCACCACGACCCTTTGGGTCCAAGAAAGAAGAGCCACGGTATGAGGGAACCAAGAATTTTCCGGTGAAGTTGTCTGGTTTGCCTGAAGCATCAAGCTGTTTGACTGTGAATAGGAATGGCACACGCTCGCCTCCTGGAAGCTGGACAGTGACTGCAGCATAGTCAATGCCGTCCTCTTCCTTGAAGTTCACGCTTCCATCTGAAGCAACCTGCTCGAACCCAATTAAACAGACTATCACAAACACTTGCCCTAAGCAGACTGTTTCTTGTGGCACAAACAAAGATGTGAAATCAAACCTCGAAGGGTCCTTCAATCTCGTCAAGAGTGTAGGTAAGACGGGTCATGAGCTTGGTGTTCTGGAAATCAGGAGGTGCATTCTTGCTTACGCTTTCTGCCTTGACAGTGAAGGAAGTAGGCTCGAAGCAGAACTTCTTGCCTGCGTACTTCCCTGGCTTGAATGAGAATGTCTCAGAGCCACCATCAATAGTAGGGCACTGGTTCGCTGTTCCAGTTCCTTTCACTTCCATGTATGTTTTGCTCTGAATCTCATCGTAAGTCAGTCTCTTCGGAGCTCCCTCTGCACTTGCTCCCTTTCATTACACAGTAAAGAAACAACTTTTCAATCAACTGATCCAATAAGATTTTCAAATTCGTTAATTCATATCAAACTAATACACAGATTTTGATGTGTGAGCATTTACAAGTCTGGCACTAACGAAGAGCATATATTTTGACTGATTGGATCTACATGAATCAAAGATCATCACAATCGAAACATCGATTTCACATTCTATTATGCTAATTCAAATCTGTTATGCTTTCAATCTAATAGATAAAGCAATGTACATAAGAACATCTTCTTTTCTGTTACTCAATTCCCTCTATTTTTGACTAATCTCTAGTTCGTTATGATCTTTATCGAAGAATCCGTGAAAGAGGAGAAGGTTAAGCGATAGAAAAAGTTACCGACGCGACGAGAGCAGAGGTGGCGAGAGCGAATCCGGCGATTTTGACAGCGTCGGAGCATTTTCCGGCGAAGTCCTTGAGGTCAGACTGAAAAGAGCAAGTGAGGCGAGCAGAGGAAGCTTCTAGCCCGAAAGATTTGCCGACGGATTGGGAAGACCGGAGGTTAGCACTGCCGCGAGAAGGAGCGGCGGAGATTTTAGCCGACTGGAGGAATGTGGCGGCGGATTGGAGAGAGGCTGCCATGGCCACAAAAGTAGACTCTCAGATGATTTTGATATGTTTTTTTGTCTTTCTGATTCAAAAATGGTGATGAATGTAATAATCCAAAGGAGTGAGATAAGATTGGGATAAGGCAAAGGTTTTGATTGGTTTGTTTAGTGAGAATCAGAGTTACTGGTTTCCTCTGTTGCCACGTGTCGAAATTTGAAGTCGAGATATGGATACTGTCTCGTTGCTGACGTGTACAACATAAAAAATTGATCGAAAAATATTGATTGGCCCATGCAGGTTTCGAACCTGCGACCTTCGCGTTATTAGCACGACGCTCTAACCAACTGAGCTAATGGGCCATTAATGTTAACATCGATACTCAAATAATTATTTTACTTCAAGAAACAAAGTACAATAATATTTTTGATTTGAGCCGATTTACTTAGGATTTTTGTGATAATAAACATTTTACATCGGGAGTTTAGATGGAATTTAAGTAAGAAGAATCTCTCCAATCATTGCCAATTAGTTTTGAGTCGAAAGCTCATCATTTTATATGGTATCAGGACCTGAACACAAGTCTCCCCACCTGAACCTGATCCAACCCATCAAAATAGACCCGATAATCTGATCCAGAATTAATCTTATAATAGATATTGTCGAGAATAATGGATAGACGGGTTATGGGATGTGAAAATAAAGACCTCTCCACTTATTACCAATTGGTTTTGCGTTGAAAATACATAATTCTACATTTTTCACTGGTTGAGTGTTGTTCAATGTTTGTTATGAGTTCTCATTTGGTCGTCAATAAAGTATCCATTGTTTCTTCACTGTCCAGTCCAAATTAGTAGATACTTATGAAGAGGCCTTTATACGCTAACTTAGTCATCGTTGATTATGAGTGAAGGAGACCCGAGTAAAACACAGTTTATTCTAGTTCAGTGCTGTCGTTGTGTTACTAATACAATCACCTACGAGGCTACGAGGCTACAAGCCTACAACTAAAGATTAATGAAAAGCGGCACTCAGAATGAGTAGGAGGTTTTGATTCGTCACTATGAATCAGATGACAATAAACAATCCTCATCGTGCCTTTCTTCTTAAATTAACTTTTTTGAGGAAAATAATACTAGACTATGAATTAACTAAAGGATTCCTCTCAGACAAATGCCTCGATTGTCCACATGATTTTATGAATGGATTCGTCGGACTCGTCATCTATTGTTCTTCATCACTGAGAAATCCTTTTTTTCCCTTCTTATCACAAACCTCAATCAATCAAAATCAATACTAACAAAAAGAAATAGTAATCCTCTCAGACAAATGCCTCGAATTGTCCACATGATTTTATGAATGGTTCGTCGGACTCGTCATCTAATGGTTGTTCATCACTGAGAACTCTTTTCTTTCCACAAAACAAAAACGAATAGATCGAAGATCCACTTATTCACACGAAATTAAACGAATGAGAATATAAGGATGCAGACACTAAACCTAAAGAAGATGAGAAAATTTGCAAAGACATTTATTTGATTCGGAGCTCAGATGGCACCAATAAATTGCTTTGTGTTAAAAGAAGCTGGTTGGTTTTATAGCAGAAACAGAAGTAGGGTTTAGGTTTTAGGAAGACTAAACACCGCGCCGCTCGTTAAACGGCACACATTCGATGCGTATATACGTAAAACGGGAGCCCTGAAATATGGCCCAGTATAAGATTGTTGTGGCCCAATTCATAATTATATGACGTGTCTTCCACTGTTTGGGTAACATATAAACATGGAAATGGGCTTTGGGCCTTACGTCCACTTTGGATTTACTTATTCGAAAACAATATTCTCTGTTAGTTATACACAACTCCTGAAGTTGAAGCGGTTCATAATTTTCAAATTTTGTATAGAGAGCTTCACACTAAATTTCGAAGGATTGATAAAAATTAAAATCCAAGAATCACAATAGTATGCATTTTGATTCTCAGTACTAAAAAGATGAATCGAAAACCATTTAAGAGCGTCGCGATCTATGATCGACCATTGTTGCCTCTTGAGAATCACAGACTTGTGTCTTGAATTTACATCCAAATTTTCTCGTGATCGACCAACTTTTTGGCCGATTGGTCATCGTCTCCGTCGCCGGTGAACCTTCTTTATCGATCTTAGCGATCACTTTCTTCATGTTTGAGCATTCTCTTTCTAATTTGTGAACACGTGTCCTCATTGTATCCATATCCAAGCGAAGTACTTGATTCTCTCTTACAGTCTTCTTCCATTTTCCGGCGTCCACTTGTCCTTCTCCTTTCACTTCATCATCGCCGTCTTCTTCCGTTACGGTTTCCGTTATCGTTAGATTCCTTCCTGCTGTTGTTGCTGACAGTCTCGGTTCCGTTGTTTGCGACGGAGACGGAGATTGAGCTGCTAGTAGCGTCCCTGCGATTGCGTGCCGGAGTTGTAACTGCTCGAAGAAGAGGACTTGTACGACGGCTCGTAGTGGAAGTCGCTCGTTTTGTGCCGCGTGTGTGCATGCTTCTAGTGTCAGTTTTTGACAATCCATCACACCGCAAATCTTCTCCCTCTCAGCTTCCGATACCCATGGATGCGCCTATTGCAGAGAACAAAATTTCAAAAGACGTCAGATCAAACTCTCGGAGCTCTGAGATGAGTGATTATTAGCTATGGAAATTGATCACCTTAAGATATACGTCGACAGCTCTGTAAAGTCCGTCATCGTAGAGCCGAGCTTGATCAGGTAGTGAAATCGCTAGATTGTAGAATTTATCCGATTTGAGATTGGCGTCTGATGCGATTTCTGCGAGAAATCCGTCGATTAGTTTCCCGACGAGCATCAGCGACGGAGGTCTTCCGTCAGCTTCGACTATGGCGGTGTTAGATTGTTCCACGATGTGGAGAAAGTGGCTTAAGATTCTCTCTACCAAATCGACATCATATAATGTCTCATTGAGGTATGAGTAACTAGGGACGAGCAAATCGTCGAGTGTGGCTCGCTCTAGCTGCGATCCAATCTTTCTCTCCAACAGATCGCGGCAAGTGTCAGACGCGTTGATGATGATGGCGGTTCGTAATAAGCCGAAGAGGAATCTCGTGGTTGCGGAGATGGAGCTTTTATTCATTGGAAGATTAGAGGTTATCGTCTCCAGTAGTTCTCTCTGCTCATTCTCTGATGCTACAGTTGAAGATGATGATGGCGGTTTCCGGTTAGAACGAAAAATCCCAGGAATGTGCTTCTTAGCGTAACAAATCAAACAGCTCTCAATAATTTCGGAGCTCAGATCTGCAGATCTCATTGACAGAATCACAGTTTTAAAAATCGAGAGGCTCAGTTGCGCCAAATCTTCAAACCATAGCTCCTCCATATTCGAATCCCTACTCGATTTCTTACGAGATTTCGGCGCCCCACCGGTGATAAGCTGCAGATCTGTGGCGGAGATGCCTCCTTCTCCTCCGCCGCCGCCACCGCCGTCGTTAACCGGCCAACCGAACAGTGAAGGATCAGCTGAGGAGGCTCTGGAGACGATAGATTGGATGCACTGTTCGGTTATACCAAGCGATTCAGCTAAGGACGAGACAGATTCACAAGCTTTGAGAGCCTTAATGGATTCTCGCAAGCTCTTGTAGACGGAATGCGAGAGAAACCTTTCCGTCTTGGCAATTAGGTTATCCGGTGAATATTCTTCCGTCATTTCAAGATGTTCGGCGGCGCAGCGAAGTGGAACAACAGTGGAAGCAGAGAGATCCATCTTGACGCCATAGCAAAACTTCGCCACCAGCTCAAAGCTCTCTGAACTCCCCGGAAAATCCTCCAGTCTTATATGAGGATAACCATTTTCATCTTCTTCTTCTTCTTCTTCAATCTCCTGCTCTTCCTTTTCTTCATTATTATCCTCGATTTCATGGCCTTTTCCTTTCCTGTCACTCTCTTTTACAGTTATTGCCATGGAGGTTTGAGGATTTACAGTAGAACAAGATCCTGTCTTCTCTTGCTCTGTAATCAACCTGTGAAGTTTCCTACTCTTTGACATGAGTGGAAACTAGAAAGCCACAAGCAAATCAAATGAGACCCAACAAAAAAAAAAACTGAGAGTGTTGAAGAAGAAGAAGACAAAACAAAAGAATCTCAGGCGTTAATGAACAAACACCTTATGAAGATGAAATGTCATGTCATCAACTTCGATTGCAATGTCGCTTGGTAATCCAGTCGTACAAAACCTGCATACATTAAAACAAATTTCTTCAGACATTCATACAAACATATTTTTTGATATTGTAATAAAGATCAGTGTTAGCTTTCTCTTTGACCATGCTTGGCCCTTGGAGCTAGTTTTCTCTGACGCCATTTTTCTGGAAACAAGAAAATATCAGTCACAGAAAAAACCAAACCAAAGCCTAATAATGATCTTTGTAAAGAGAATATGGAGAGAAAGAGAAGAGAAAGTGAAAGAATTGGAATCCTAAATCATGAGAAGAAAGATACAGATTTTAACTAATGTTTATTCGGATTTCGAAAAAGGGTTTCTCGTTTTTGATCCATCTTTTTTTTTTCTCTCTCTCTCACTTTAGTTTTAATAAATTAATCTTTAGTTGGAAAACAGCAAGAATCTCAACTACTCTCAACACGACTTAATTTCAGAGAAAATTATGCTTTGGAAGAAGCAAATCCCACTCATTTGTTAATCATTTTTATTACTTATTTATAAACCAGTCTCTCGTTTTTGCTCTCTAATGTTTAGTTTATTTTCTATGTGTAATTGAAGAACACAATACATAAATGAATATAATCATTTTTTGGTATGTGAAATACAACATAGCAATTGATATTACATTCATAATTAGTTAGCTGATTATTCTTATACTGGATTGATTTTTAGGCCAGGACGAAGGTGCTTTAGTTTAAAGAAATTAAGTGGCAAACATATATTCAGACAGTTTTTTAGATTGTTGTTATAATAATGTCTCACATAATTTTGTAAATTGGTATATTTGACGTTTGGGAAGGCCCATGTGGAATGCAAGGGACACATTAATTGTTGTTTTTTAAAAAAAAGAAAAAATTGTCTGAAATTTATTGCAAAATACTATAGAAAAAGAAAAAGTAAGTGCAACTTTCAATGCATTGTTGTTCTTCATCCACAAATAGACCTTTTGAATTTTGAATGTGGAAGCAAAATTACAGTTGCTCGTAGACCCCTCTTCTTTTGAATTGATTACAAACATCTATTTTTATGTGGAAAAACGGTCAAATTAATCATTGTTTCTGTGAAAAATCGTTGATTAAACACTGAATTTCGGACACTTTTAATTAAACATGTAATTTATTGTTGACTTTTTTAAAAACATCAAACTTATAGTTGACTCGGCCAATTAAATATTCCGTTAATTTGATTAACAGAATTAATAAACTCCATTTTAAAACTGTTAACGTTCTCAATTAATTAAAACGCAGCGTTTCTATACAGTTCTTTGAGCTAGTTTCAGGTCACAGATCCGAGTTTCATCATGGTAAGGCTTAAACATTTCAAGAGGGCTGAGATTTTATTCCAAACTTGTAATCGGTTTCTTTGTTTTGGTTCCCCATAGATAAACATTGCACCAAAACTTGTACCTTGGAATCTGATTCTTGTATCAATGAAGTTTTTTTCTGCATTCCGAATATTGACTTTAAGTTATTTGGGGGTAGAACCAAACCACCTCCCCCTCCAGGTTGTGGTGACACGAGGCAGTGTTTCTCATAATTTCTCCATTTACGCAGCTTTAGGACTTTTTCATAATAACCTTGTTTCTGAGAGGAATAAAAGGTTTGGTTGGGAACCAAAGGGAATTTCCTTGATTCGACGAATTGTCAGGGGATTCCCCAACCCCTGAAAATTCCAACTCGTTATAGCTAAGGAACATGGCTTTGGACGTCCCAAAAATCCATAGAATGTTTCAGTGATGATGGAGTTTTTTTCCTAATTGATCTGGGGAAGTGGTTAGGAGAACTGTAAGGTATGTTTTTTACTTATGCAACTTCGATGTTTTGGAGCTGATAATTATCATTTAAAGCCAAGCTACTTGAGTTGACTGCAATAGGTGTAGTTAGTGGGGTGTTTTGATGTAGATTGCATTCTTCTTCTTATAGCTTATCCTAAGTATGGTTTTTGTATTATAGAGATTTTTTTCCTGTTAGGTGGTCTACCCAATTTTTTCCTTTGGGGGGCCTCTTTTCCAGCTATGGGGTGTTGTGGTATTGTTGTAGTGGTATCATGGACATTTTCACTCACATTTGCATTAGATGATCCGAGTCTTAGCATTGCTGAGACTCGTTATAGTTCTGCAAGTATAGAGTTTCCCGTATCCTCTTCTTATTTTCGCCTCATTCTTATTTCCACCACTTTAGTTGCTGATTTTTCTAACCCTCCGCTTTCCTCAATTAATCTTAATCTTTCTTGGCGCGTAACTCTTTCAACTGGGTCATCAGTATTGGAGTATTTAATCATAACATTTTTGACCTTACCCATTGCAGTTTCAAACGCCCATTGGAGCTTCGGTTGCTCTCTTTCTTATATTTCTCTTTCTCTTGCTCTTGATCTTTCAGATAATTCTTTTCTCAGATCCTTGTATTTTGATATTTTCCTCGCATTTATATCATCTCTCAAATCTCTCTCTGCAGATGCATAATTTGGAGTCTTTTGAGAGGGTTCAACATAGGCCAAAACATGTTTTGTGAATGTTTTCCATGACCATTTCTCTTCATGATCAGGTATGCTCCTATAAGGATTTCGGCGGTCATATGAGTTGTATCGGTTCGACTGAGAGTCGTAGTTCCTCCTCTGAGATCTATCAGATCCAAAGCGAGGTTCATGGTTCTTGTAGGACCTAGAGTAGTTTATTCTTGGTTCCTCCACTAGCCTAGGATTTATGCTTGGATTGGCTTCTTTCTTGGCCTTAGCATCTTGGCTAAGGTGACTGGTTCTTTCTGGACAGTCTGCAATACTATGGCATAGACTCTTACATTTGTAGCAATGGTTTTCCAGCTTTTGGTATACTAAGCTGAGAGTCATTTCCTCATTAGATGGGAACTCAAGAGTAGTTGAGGTAATTATCGGCAGTAGACCATTTAGCTACACCATCATTCTCACTGATAGGGCAATGATTTCTACATATTCCACGAAGCCTATATCCTCACCTATAAATCTTTTTGTCTCCTTTGTCCATAAGTGGAGCGGCAAGCCTTGGATCTTGATCCAGAAAGTGATTTGCGATGGAAATGAGCTAGAGATAGACAGCTCCCATTTCTGCAGAATTATCATCCACTTTGCAAAGTGGTAAGGTTAGTTGATTAAGACTTTTACATATCTTCCTCAGTAGCGAACTGGAATTTAAATAGACCATGGCCCAACTCTGCACCAACAGGCCTTCTAGAAAGGTTCCAGTGCTCAGCCATGAAAGGTATCAAGGACCATATTCTTTGAGCTCTTGAGTTTGTGACCCTGCCTATCAGGGTGAGCGAGTGTTGATAGATTGGTGCATTTTCGGGTAGAGTAAGCTTGATTCTTCCTATTCTTGGAGCCTGGTGGTTAATGATTATGCTTTTTCCTTTGGTTGCTGCAGATAGATGAGAAGACATGGTGATATAAGCTAAGAAAAGGTTTGTTTGTTTCTTCACACCGAGTCAAGCAAAAGAGACTAAGATCTTTCCACAAGCGAGGGAAAAAAGCTTAACCAAGGAGACAAAACAGAGAGAAACCTTCGCACACAAGCGAGAGAGAGGAGCCAAGAACCCAGCTAGAGAACTTCGCACCTTGGCAAGAAAGAAAGTGAACTGGACTTTCCATAACTGAAAAAAGTTTAACCGATGAAATCACTCTATACTAAAGTGAATGAAATTACAACAAGCTAGGTGGAGAAGTCATGTGAAGAGCTTCAGGTTTTCTTGTATCCTATTTCGAAACCATCGGAAAATGGTTTTTTGGGAAGAAAACTTTCCAAAAAAAGTAAAAAATCAGGAAGAGATGTTACCAAAACCGGAGATCATCTTGAGCCATGTTTATAGTAACTTTTTTTTGTTGCATTTTTTTATGTACAAAACCAAATGAGAATCCAAAAATGTTCTTTTGGACTTTAGTATATTTGTTTACCTCAAAAACATGTGGTGTATTTTTGATTTTTTTTAAACATGGATGCCATTGTCTTGGACTTTGTTTAGTGATTATAGCACAAAACCAAAAAGAACAAAACAATGAGAGTAAGACTTGACTTTGCCAAAACAAAAACAGCTCTAAAGTCATTCACTTTTCTCTTGCTTTATATTCGTCCTTATGATATCATTATCACGTGTTAGGAAATAAATCATTTGATTGATGTTGTTGGCTTCAAAGTTACGTAGACCAAATCACCAAACAATGATTTCATATTCACCTCACATCAATTAATTCAAACTTTCACACCAATCAACTACGTTCATTTTCATAATTACAAATATTTAGGAAACAGAATCATTAACAAAACAAAGTTTACACCATTGTTATGTTTTTTTTACGGGTGAGACAATCCTTAATTACTGACTGACCTACACTATAAATCACAAACTAGACTAGTTGGTCATTTGGTAAACAGCTTTGACCAGATACTCCAAAAGAACCAAACATTTATGCAGAGTAAAAAAATCTACGGATACGAAAGTTTCCCTTATTTAGAGGCTGCTTTGTAGATTTTTTGTTTTGTTTTCTTCTCTTTTGGACTGTGTGTAGACTCAGAATATCCTTCAATATGCTTATAATCTATATGGACTACATACTTAATTTAATAACACTTGAAAAATCTGACAAACAGTTTCTGAATTCTGGAAAATGCAAGTGTTAACACGAAGCAACAACTCAACCATTTTGACATGTCTGTTTGGTGACAAAACGGTACACCACAACGCCGATTCTAGAACCTTCTTGAGGAACATCAGTGTGTATAACATCAACATCAAAGAGCTTTCGAGCTTTCTTAAAGAAGAAAGATTCTTTCTTCCATCTTCTTAAATGAGCCATCAGGAAGACTAACCTCTTCCCTTCTAACTTCATCGATATCATCATTAAACGCAGCGTTTTCAGCAGTGGCTCGTAAAGATGGTCATGATACACAACGTCTGAGGCTAGAATCAGGTCAACGTTCTTGCCTAGAACCTCCACGTCATCAGCTTCTCCCCAACGGAGTGGTGCCACGTGGACTTTCCCATTGAAGCTTGTCACAATCTCAGCGTTTGCTTCGGCGTTGAAGTTGAGATTGTCGAGGACGTGTGGAAGATCTGTCACTGTGACGTTAGCAGAGAGAGTGATTGCTGCAGCGATTCCGAGGAGTCCGGTTCCAGATCCGAGCTCGAGTATGTTTAATGGAAATGGTTTTAGCGAGGAGAGTGTTTCCGTGAGTCGACTGTTGGTTGGGTCACGTCGGTAATTATCCAGCAACTTGACTAACGTAGAAGCAGCAGGCCAAAGCTGAAAAGAGAGACCTTGTGATGTGAGTTGACGTATCACGACCGTTGATTCGATGGAGTGGATCTTGTATTGCTGGAGCTCCGGTGTACCGTCACATAGCGAAGTGGGACTCTTAAAGTCGTCTATGCCATTCTCACCTATGAGAAGCATTTTGGCTTCTTCTTTGTCGCTATCGTCATCGTCGTCTCGAAGAGAAAGAGATGTCATTTCACTTTCTTTTTTCTTTGACGGCGCCGATGTTATGGCTCACTTGTAATTATCACTTTCAATTTACGCAGTTTTAGGGCACTTTTCATATTCGTCGTTTTAGGGCATTTTTGGTAAAAAGATACACGTGGATGTTTCTTATTTGTTGTACAACGCCTGTGTCCACGCAGCTGAGAATGGAAAGTCTGTTGCCTAGACAGAGGTTTCCAGATTAAGTAAACAACTTACAGATTAGAACAGCTAATAATGGAGTCTGCGACTTAGCCTCGCTGGATTCTTTTCAAGTCTTGAAGAACAACTTGCGCAGCGTTTCTTCCTGGTGCGCCCATAACTCCTCCACCAGGATGAGCTCCACTGCCGCACAAGTAGAGACCTTTCAAAGGGCTTCTGTAATTTGACCTGGCAGACAAAGTTTTGAATTAAAATTACAGATAGTAAATACTGTTTTGAGCTGTAAAGAGTCACGTACCATCCTTTCACTGGGCGCATCAAGAAGAGAGAATCTAATCCCATGGCACCGTGAAAGATGTTTCCACCTACAGAAGTGATGTCAATATAGTTTGGCCATGTCCCATGTATTCAGGTCTTTCTCTACATACTTGTACTTTATATACCTGTTAGACCAATTTCCCGCTCAAGGTCAGGAGGAGTCAACATGTCGTAGCTAATTACAGATGAGCTAAACCCGGGTGCATATTCATCTATCAGTTGGAAACACCTTTGTGCAAATGCTTCCTGATTTGGCAGAGTAAACCGAAAACCCGGATGGGATAGACATGTCATGTAAGTTTCAAAGTGTGTAAATTCTAGGAGGAACAGTGATGACATTAGACAAGGGTGTTCAACTAACTAACTCGGTAAGTCGGATCTTCCCAGTTTCCATCCGATGGCTTGTAAGGAGTGTATTGGATGAACAAGTTGATTACATGCTTCCCTACATACAGAATCGCTTTCAGATTTCTAGTCACAAATAAGCAAAAGGGGAGAATATGTGTGTACCTGGAGGAGAAATGGTGTTGTCTAGTGTAGATGGAATAGTCATTTCGATCACAGGTCTTCTCGATGGTAAGCTGTTTTCAGCATCATGACATGCGGAGTGAACCTCGTCCATGCTGATAGAGCCAGAGATATGACAGAACTGTCAATTACTTTTATTTGTTCTTGAAGAAAAAAAAAAGTCATGAAAAAGCACGAAGCATACCTCTCCGCACCAATGTGTATAGTGCCAAAATGTTCTGGACCTGGACTCGAATGATTTGTGCTGCAGCACTGGAACTGCGGTAACCTGTCAACAGCCAAGTTTATTTTGGTAGTTGCCTGTTCAACCAAATACCATATACTTAGCTTGCTGGTATGACTAAAAAAAGAAAGTTATTTGGTTTCTGTGGAGATTTATGTTCAATAGATCGAGATAATGAGGGACTAAACGTCATGAAATGCTTACAGAGTTGTAATCTGAGTTCTTAATAGCACCAACAAAACTTTCTGGAAGAACATTGGCTGGAACCATCTCCTATTATCCGAGACAGGAAAGACAACACATAAATTTGTTTGCAAAAACTCAATCAGACAGACATATAGTGAGAGTTTTCAACTTAGACAAAGGATGACATCAAAAGATTTACCACATAAGTTCTATAAGGGGTTGCATTGGACAATACAGCCGATGACTCCACCCGTGTACCATCAGCAAGCAAGACCTTATACAAGGTAATGACTTTAATTCAAGTTTTCACTTCATCAAGAAATCAACGAAAACAAACTTACCCCTGTCACGAAGCTAGAATCCTCTGTCAGTATTTCAGAAACCTGGAAGAAAAATTTCAGTGTACTAAGCTGCTTTGTTTTCGGGTAAGAGAAATAATAACAACAACTCCACTGTTCCCCATAATGTAGAAAAGAGAGATACCCTCAAAATGATCTGGAGACAAATACCTCAGAATTTGTGAAAATCTGCGCACCAGCTTCCTTTGCAGCATTGGCTATAGCCATGGAGACAGAGCCCATCCCACCTTCAACATAACTGCATATTAGTTTGAATACAGTTACTAAGAATAGCCAGGAATACAGAGCCCCTCACTTCATTTACATCTTGAAGGTGCATGTTCATTAATTTCTGGTAAGTGAGGTAAGTGAAATCTTCAACTGCTTACATTTCCACACAATCTAGAAAAAAATTACAATTCAATTATTCAGATACGTACGACCAAATGCCATGCTCTCCATCTGTCTCTCCCATCACATGATGTAGGAGGACATATCCACTTCCCGGAGTATGGACACTGGCCTGTAAATTAATGTTCAGAGCACTACGTTAACTCTCTACGGAATGAGTAGCTCCCTAAACTTACAGAAGCACCTCTCACCTTCCATTCCACTAGATTTATACTAAATAACAAAACGACTAGATTTCAAGAAGCTTTTAAATCTCAAGCTCAAAATATCATGAAGGTCAATTACCGTAGATCCAATCACGGCATCTGTTGCAAGAGTAGCCTTCAAGACATCAGACTGAAAGCATCCGCCAACACAAAACATGTGTCAATATAACATCAAACTACTTGCTAATGCTAATTGTAGGACGAATAGGTGCTAAGATAAGATTAAAACACCTCAAACCAGTTGTTCAGAACTTTTGAAGCTGGGGCCAATAAAAGATCCATGAAGTCCCTTCACAAGAGAAAAACTTTTCCGAATTAAAGAGCATTCTGAATAAAGATACAGACTTTGTTAGACTAAATCAACAAACTGCCATACTTTTAAGCATCTAAACGAAGCAGCTTAATCTTAAAATAAGAGAACATACACCATATCTTTCTGCCCCAAAGAAACTGCTTGGCGGAGACAACGAGCCCAGAAAGCAGAATTGTACATTTTGTTGCTCAATTTATCATTAAAAGAAGAGACACCTTGCAGAGATTCTGGAGGAGGTGCATCCAAAAGAGGATCCATGAATCCGCAGAACCTCTCTAGTTGCTTCTCATATCTGTAAAGCAAAATCTGCTTTTAGTATTCTTTCACGATATCAAACCGTAGTTGACTTGAACAAAATTACCTTGGGTAAGCATCAGCATCATGTTTAGAGAACTTGGAAATTTCAGAATGATTAAGTTCTTGATCTGGTCCAAGCAGAAGATAACGTCCATCCAAACAAGGTGTAAATGAAGAAGGACTTCTCTTCAGAAGTTTCATTCCATGTCTGCCTAACTCTAAGTCTCTTCCAAATCGAAATCAAAATTATCCAAATATCAACAAAATTATCCATTGGAAAATCAAAAGACGAAATCAAAGATTAATCATACTTAATGATACAAGGACGAAGCAAACTCTGGAGGTAGCTGCAACGTGAGAAGTTGAAGCCAGGAACAATTTCCTCCGTCACTGCCGCTCCACCAATAACATGACGGCGCTCGAGAACAGCGACGGAGAGACCTCCGCGTGCCAGGTAAGCTGCGGCGGTTAAACCATTGTGGCCACCGCCGATCACCACCGCATCCCATTTCTTCGTCGTCAATGTACTGAAGCTCCGACGCCACATCTTGTAGTCTTCACTCGTTCGTTCAACCAAAAGTCTGCTGTCACTCGAACTACTTCCACCTGTTCTATCTCAGTTAATTTTAATTATTAACAGAATAGTCCTCATATTTGTACGACTTACAAAACACTTTCGATGTTTTTGAAAAGTTTCAAAATACTCCAGCGTATATTTACAATTATTACCCTTGTTTAGAACATATTTACTTTATACCCTATAGTTTTGATAAATTATAAAATAGTCCAAACAGTTTTATGGACTTACAGACTAGCCTCAGTATAATCGAGAACTAACAAAATTGGCCTACTGCTTTTGAGAGTTGGGTATTCGGTACATAGCCTAATTCTATGAGAAATTAGCTAGATTGCCTAATTCTATGAGAAATTAGCTAGATTGCCTAATTCCATGTGAAAGGTTTTGTGTGTGATTGATGATTCACAGAAAAAGACTAAAAAAAAACCACAGGTATTATTAAAAATACATATTGAGTAAAAAGAAAGCATATATTGCATATTTTCTTCTAAAAACCGTAGGAGAAAATCCTAGATGCACATATAACGCCTTATAATTTTTTGGACTCGATGGTTCTGTACAATTTAACTAGCCACCAGTTTTAAAGAAAAACAAATCTCTAGATGTTAATTACTCTTCCTTGCTTGTATATAGGGTCTTTTGTCTCAAGTTTTAGATGATTATAGGTTATTTTATCCTGTGGAAATCGTTCTTATATGCTTTGTAACAAGCTCAACAATATTATTTTGGTCTAAATATAATCATTTGAACGCAAAAAAAAAGTTTTACATATTTTCTAAATTTTAATTAGTATATGGTTATAAAAAAGCTTATATTGCATATTTTCTAATTTTATCAAGCTATTGAAAGGAAAAAGAATTGATTTGATGATTTATATATGGTATAAATAATATAAGGAATATGGAGTATACAAAATTTCAAAAAAAATATATAAAAAAATATGGAGTATACAATATGCTTTTTAATATTTAATAATATTTATGAAAAAGTTGAAGAGAGTTTGAAAATATTCTTCCAATTGAAAGAGTGGATTGGACAATGGTCAAATTATTTCTTCAGTTTTTGTTATTTTTTGCTTTTATTCCTTCGTCACTTTTCCGCTTAGAGCACAACACCAGGATGACGACGAAGGCGATGGAGAGAGGATTTAAGGTTTATCTCTTTGCTTTTCTTATAGATTTGATTAAAAATATTGCATGGAAAATTGCTCATGAAATGCAAATTGTATTCAACGTGAAGCTGATTCTGGGTTCTCAGTCGATGGCGAGAAAGCGGATTCTGACTGAAATGGGATGTGATTTCACAATCGTGGTATGCTTTTCTTGTGTGTGTTGAAATTGTGATTACTTTGTTCACTTCAGACTGCAATTCTCGATTGAATTTGTATTGGCTGGGGTTATGCTTTAAGACTGCAGACATTGATGAGAAAGCTATTAGAGCAGAGAAGCCTGAAGATTTGGTTGTAGCTCTTGCTGAAGCCAAGGTAATCTATAGAATCAATCAATATGTGTCGAAGATGATAATTGAATAATTCTGAACGTTAAATGTATTGTATTGATAAGGCAAATGAGATTATATCGAAACTGGGAGGTGAAAGCCAGTTTGCACAAGATTCTCAACCAACTCTGTTGATTACTGCAGACACAGTATGTTTGATACCTCAATTACTCAATAAGTTCATTATTGGATTGAATCTTGTTCGTTTTACCTTTAGCTGATGGTTTGGTGATTGAGTTTCTTAGGTTGTTGTGTACAAAGGTGCAATCAGGGAAAAACCAACCAGTAAAGAAGAAGCTCGAAAATTTATCTCAGGTTTTGTGAAAGTTTAATTACTTTTCATGTGATCTATGATCCCTCTTGATACTATCCACTTGTCAGCATTTTTTGTTTGTTTGAACTCTCTACACAGGCTGTTCTGGGTCACATGGAGGCGTTGTGGGATCTGTTTTTGTAAGCAACTTGAAAACTGGAGTTAGAAGAGGAGGATGGGACAGAGCAGAGGTACACAAAACCAACGACTTTTTCAATAAAATCGTTCATATCTGTTTATGTTATGCCTTGATGTTATATTTTGTGGATTGAACATTCTGTAGTGATTTGAATGTTGTTGTGATATGCAGGTTTATTTCCATGAGATACCAGAGGAAGTCATTGACGATCTTGTAAAGCTTCTAAACATACCTGTTCTTCTTACTATTGATCTCATGAATGTAGTTTGTTTTAACATATAAGTTTGTGTGTTCTTTCAGATTGATGATGCAATAACTTATAATGTTGCTGGAGGTTTAACGCTGGAGCATCCCCTCATTTCACCATTTGTCGATTCTGTGGTTAGTGCCCTTATTACAAGCTCACATGTTTGATTCGTTCGGTTCCATTATATTGATAACACCATTGAAAGTGTGTTTTGTTGTAATGTTGTAGGTAGGAGGAGTTGATACAGTCATGGGACTTTCTAAAGAACTCACAGAAAAATTCATCAGCGATGTGTTATAGCTCAAGCCACTTTTCATCATCTAGGAAGGCTTAGATTAATACTTTTGAATCTCTTGTCAATCTTTTATATTGAAAGTGGGTAAACATGGATTTGCCCCATTACGCATTGATGATGATTTTGGATTTTAAACTCTCATAAATCATTTGAAACACATGCATTTCTCAGCTTAATCACGTTTTTGATTATATGTATGTGCTTTCCAGAGTCTAATGAGTCCACTTCCGACCGATTTGGGTTTATAATGTCTGAATTATGAACAAATACAGCATTGTACTAGTTATTAAATACTCGCTGGGCCAAATCGTTATTTTAAAAAGCCCAAATAATGGCCCAATGAGTAAGTTGGAACTCTCTGGCTTGTTAAGCGGTTTTCTACTAGTGATGCTCAGGGTTTTAGCGATAGACCATTGAGGTTTCTCTTCTCCGTATTCCTCTACCAAAACCTAACCGCCGTTTAAACCACCTTCAGCACCGCCGTTGATAAGCCGTTTTATACATTTGGCCGCTTAATCTATGGCGGCTGTAAGGGATTCGGGCTTGGAAGCCCTTGAAAAGCTTAAGTCAACTGAACCACCAGTTTTTCTAGCGCCAAGCTCAATATCTGAGGTGGCTCGCGCTGCATCTCAGTATCTCTTCACGAAGTTGAAGCCGTACGACCCTAAATCTCCATTTGATCAGCTATTGGTTGATGGGTTTGATGCGGAGCAAATTTGGCAGCAAATTGATATGCAATCTCAACCTTTGTTGTCAAACTTGCGACAGGAAGTTAAACGATTTACTAAAAACCCTGAAGAGATTCGTAAACTTGGGAATTTGGCTCTCAAGGTTTCTCATGACGATGATATCGATGAGATGGATATGGATGGTGTTTACTTGGATGATGATGATGATGATGAGGACGAAGAGCTGGAAACTAATGAAAGCGAAGAAGAAGATGACGAAGAAGAGGATGAGGATGAAGATGAAGAAGAGGAAGATGGAGAAGATGAGGAAAAGGATGTAGACAATGAAGGAATAGAGGATAAGTTCTTCAAGATAAAGGAATTGGAGGAATTTTTAGAGGACGGTGAGGCAGAAGAGTATGGGATTGGCAACAAAAATAAGAAGGCAGTGGCAAAGAACAAAAAACGAAATTTGAGCGATGATGAAGATGAAGATGACGAGGAAGATGATGAGGATGATGAAGAAGATGATGAGGTAAGTATATACCCGTGTTCATAAATATAAAGTGGAGTGAGTGATTGCAATTATCTCGGTAGAATGATTTATGATTGTTTATGTCCTCTAGTTTGATGCTTTTGCTGATGGTGACGACGAAGAAGCAGATAAATTGGGAAAGGCAAGGTATGGTTTATATCATCTCTTTTGACATACGCTGATTGAACTAATTAGACTAGAGAATACACAAACGAGATAAGACATAAATCATTATGTATTCAAACCAATTGCTGTTTTCTTGGTTGGGTTTGGAGTACTATAGCTGTGGATTTAGTTTAATATTCTTTTTTCTTAATTATTAATTATTAATTAGGTATAAAGATTTCTTTGGTGGTAAAAAGGAGACAAAAGTGAAGTTTAAAGATGAGGAAGCTGGAAGAGAAAACCAAGTAACATAATGCTTTACTTATTCTTAGCATTGTGGTATGTGGTGACTTCATTTCTAATTTATGAACCATTGTTTTGTTTTTTCCTTTAGGGCAATGAAAAACTCTCTACACATGAGAAAGAACAATTAAAGCTTCAATCCAAGATTGAACAGATGGAGAAAGCAAACTTAGATACAAAACACTGGACAATGCAGGGAGAGGTAGCCAGACATGTTTTTCTCCACAATTAAGATGTAAAACCGGAATCCTGCTTTCTGTAGCTAAAAATATGTATGTTTTGTCTTGTTGAAAGATAACTGCTGCAAAGAGGCCAATGAACAGTGCTCTAGAAGTTGATTTAGATTTTGAGCACAATGCCAGGCCTGCTCCTGTAATCACAGAAGAGGTCACAGCCTCACTTGAAGATTTGATCAAGAGCAGAATCATTGAGGTAGCAACTTGTGGCAGTAATTTGTAACAAAGGTCTCCGTTGTTTGCTCCCCTGATTTTGCATAACTGATCTTGTGACTTCTTAGGCTCGTTATGATGATGTTGAACGAGCACCTAGTTTGCCCACCAAAACTAAAAGAGAAGTGAAGGAATTGGTGAGTTTTATTGAAGAATTATTACCTCTTCCCCTTTTTTGCTCTGATTTAATAGTTGATAAATAACAGTACAATCATTTTATTACTTTTGGGAATATGCAGGATGAAAACAAAAGCAAGAAAGGTCTTGCCGAAGTTTACGAGGTTTGTATGATGTGCAATATTTTACTGTTTATTGTGTTTCTTGAGAGATAAACCAAACTTACAAATGGGTTTTGGTCCATTTGGATTTTTGTAGGAAGAATACGTTCAGAAGGCTAATCCAGCTTTTGTCCCAACGACCTTCTCTGATGAACTAAAAAAAGAGGTTCCAAGTTGATTTTGATCCTTATTTTTAACTGGGTTTTTGTGTTTGTCTATTTATCTTCTCCGTTGAATCTCTCTTGAAATTTAACTCTTTACTTATAAATGTTAATCAGGCAAGCATGTTATTTAAGAAACTATGCCTGAAGTTGGATGCTCTCTCGCACTTCCACTTCACACCTAAACCAGTATGTCTTTCCTTTAGATCCGAAATGATGATCACCTCAAGAGTTAAGAGTCTTTAGACATAGTTCCTTTGGACTGAAGATTTTTCTTTTGTTTTTACCCCAAATTTTAGGTAATTGAAGAAATGTCTATACAAACAAACGTTCCGGCTATAGCAATGGAAGAGGTAATTTTGTCGTCTTCTTAAATCATTTCCCACTTATGTTGGGAAATTGGCTTCGGAGCACCATTATATGTCGTGCATGTGTACTGTGTAGGTTGCACCTGTGGCAGTCTCAGATGCAGCAATGCTTGCCCCAGAAGAAATCTTTTCTGGGAAAGGCAATATTAAGGATGAGTCTGAGCTTACACAAGAAGATAGAAAGAGAAGGAGAGCTAAGAAGAAGAGAAAGTTTAAAGGTAAGGAAGTGTTAAATAAAGAGAATGATGCTCAATTGGTTATGAAATACAGAACCTGTCTGTGTCAGGCTGCATTACACCCATAATAAACTCTTTCCTTTTCCCTTCTGAAACAGCTGAATCTGCAAAAGAACCAGTGAAAAAAGCCCGGGATACTACTACTGAGAATCCTAAAACTGGTATCTTTCCGTGCTCTTACATGAATTTAGATCGTTTGAGGATATTCAGAAACATTAATTGAATGTTGCCTACTTAGTTGCAGGCAGTGAAGAACGGTGAAGAATTGAGAGAGAGTTTGTAGGGCAGGTTCAAGATTTCAATTTTCAGCCAAACATACAGACTCTTCGAAGTTAAGACAAAACCACAGTTTTGGACGGGAGAAATATCATAGACATGTTTTTACCGGTTTGAAGAATACTAAGATTCAGTTCGGACTCGTGAACTTGTCATTCGCAAGTTTTAGTTTGATTGTATACTCTGAGATGATTAATTTCTATTCCTTTCGACTTATTTCTAATATATGATCAAACTCACTCTTCTTCCACACTTCACAACCATTATAATGTGTCTTGTCCAGTCCAAAATATCAGCTTGTTTGCAGGTTACAAAAATGGGTCCAAAATGCAGAAATATAATCATTATGAGGCTTAAGAAGCCAAGAAGCTGGAGTAGCTCAGTTGGTTAGAGCGTGTGGCTGTTAACCACAAGGTCAGAGGTTCGACCCCTCTCTCTAGCGTTTTTGGACAATGTTGGATTCTCTTAGGATATTCTGACTCGGTCAACGTTTAAACTTGGTCCCGACCTTCATATGAAGCGTCATATCTCCATCCATCGTCTCGTTTGTCTCTTCCGGATATTTAAAAATGTCCGGTATATCTTTTTTAAAAGTGCTGTGTTGCGAGCTAGTATTCAATCTCATCGACCCAATATAGATAGAAAGTGACTGAACCAGAGAAAAACATGGCGGTTGTTTCGGTCTCCAACTCTTTTCTCACTTTCAATTCTCCTAATCAGCTTCGAATTTCCAGGTAAATTGAATCTGCTTTGTTTTTGGGTATCTGGCCACTTGACATTTCGCTTGAATTTTCTCTTTGATCTAAAAAAAATAAACGATCTTGTATTTTGCAGAAGAAGATTCTCTACCATGGCTTCTTCAACGACTGGAGTGAGAGTGACAGAAGGGGAAGGCAATTTGCCTAAACTCGTTCTCACTTCTCCTCAGAAAAGGTAAAACTATTGACCATCTCTCGCTGACTCATAGTATGTCATTCGGGTTTAGCTTCATAATCTGGAGTCCAGTTCCTTGCAATTTAGTAATTTGGCCCAGATTGTATTGTTTCTGTATTTTTTTTTTTTTGTCAAATTTGTATTGTTTCTGTTTACTTTCCGAAATTTGTTGCAGAAAATTGAGTAATATTTGGCTTTAATTAAATTGGATGCAGTGAGGCTGAGATATATCTCTTTGGAGGCTGCATTACATCTTGGAAACTTGCGAGTGGAAAAGATCTTCTTTTCGTCAGACCGGATGCTGTCTTCAATAAGATTAAGCCCATTAGGTGTGTACGAACATGAACTCTATCCAATTTACTAACCACAAAATTTGAGTAATGTCTTCTTTATTTTTTATTTTTTATTCATAATGCTTTTTATTTGATTAGTGGAGGGATTCCACATTGTTTCCCACAGTTTGGACCAGGAGAAATTCAACAGGTACTCATTTAGTGTTTCCTTGGTTGATCAAATCTGTTTTTAGTTATGTAAACTTACATGGTTTCGAACCACTTTGGAATCATTAGCATGGGTTTGGAAGGAACCTGGACTGGTCTGTTGTCGATTCTGAGAATGCAGATGACAATGCTGCTGTTACTCTTGAGCTCAGGGATGGTCCATATAGTCGAGGCATGTGGGACTATGGTTTCCACGCATTATACAAGGTTGATGTGATACCTACATCGTTCTTTAATTAATGGAACTCTTGTATGTTAGATTTCATTTTGTTAACAGTTTGTTCTGTTACTTTAGGTCATTGTTGGTGCAGACTGCCTTTCCACCGAGCTAAAAATAACAAACACAGACAATAAAGCATTCTCCTTCAGCACTGCGCTGCATACTTACTTCCGTGTAAGTGCATTATAGTGTCTTCTCCTTTAAACGCTGTTCTTTAGGGTTAATCAGCTTTGGATTGAAGTGTGTTTCCTATGATCTGATATAATGGCTTGCAAATTGAGTCTATATTAAAGTGTTTCTACGTATAATTCTTTTGGGTTCATCAGGCTTCGTCCGCGGGGGCATCAGTGGAAGGTCTTAAGGGTTGTAAAACTCTCAATAAGGATCCTGATCCTAAAAACCCGATAGAGGGTAAAGAAGATAGGTTGGTTTGATTTTTGTTAATGATTAAGTAACTTTTTTTTTTCAAGAAGAGTATAGGCTTAACTACAGATCCTTATTTCTAACATTCTAGGGATGCTGTCACTTTTCCTGGGTTTGTGGATTGCGTCTATCTTGATGCTCCTAATGAGTTGCAATTCGATAATGGATTGGGTGATAAAATAATCATCAAAAACACAAAGTATGTCTATTGAGACACTTATGTGACTTTATACATGGGCTATGTTAACTCCCGTTTCAGAAATCGTTCTGTGCCTCATGAGTATTAGTTGTATTTCGAAAATGCAGTTGGTCAGATGCGGTCTTGTGGAACCCACATACTCAGATGGAGGCTTGTTACAGAGACTTTGTGTGCGTAGAAAATGCAAAGGTATATCAGTTTGCTTAAGTCTTTATTCTTTACAAACCTAAGACTTAAAAGGTTCTCTTAACTCTTCTCATTTTTACCTCAGCTTGGGAATGTCAAGCTAGAGCCGGGACAGTCTTGGGCTGCAACACAGCTTCTCAGCATCGGTTGAAAATAATGTACTTTAAACTTATGTTATAATGTCGAGTTAATCCATTTTCTGAAGCAATAAAAGTTTTATTTCATCTCCAAATTTCACCAGTAGTCCCCACAACTGCATTTCCCATCTCGGAAATGATGGAACCTTGTCCTGTCTCTCATTACAATATCTCTCTTGTATATCTTAGAGATGAGTTTCGTTACTCTATGACAGTCTTTGCATACTCTGAGATTCTTCATTATACGTATAATGGTTCCTGGTTTAGTCTTGATTAAACCGTATGTAAGAGCCAATTTCTTGCTATGCTGATGCACAATAGCCTCTCGTTCATTTTCATCAACTAAATCAAGAAGCATATCTTCTAACTATGGTACGTACCCATCTTTCTCAAGTTTCTTTCTTATGATTCTCCATTCAGATCGAATTAATTCAATATCCACGTGTGATCTGTCTCCTGCTAAAAACTCATGTGTGGTCCCTTCCGAGCTAATTGTACTACGTCCTGGAACCTTTGCTACTCCTTTTTCTTTCATCAATCTTCTTGTTTCAGCTGCTTTGTCCCACTTTTTGGCCATAGCATGAATATTTGCCTTATGAACATATCTCCCTCCATGATATGGATCCGTTGCAATTAAGATTTCTCCAATTTCCTCTCCTAATTCGATGTTTTTGTGAATCCGACAGGCTTTGAGCACTGCACCCCATATCACAGCATTTGGCTTTAAAGGCATCTCTTGAATGAAACGTTTTGTTTCATCAAGCAATCCAGCTCGACCGAGTAAATCAACAATGCAGCCATAATGTTCGATAGTCGGTTTCAGGTTGTAATCCCTCTCCATGCTGTAAAATATCAACTTCCCTTCTTGAACTAGTCCTGTGTAGCTGCAAGCCGTGAGAACCGCAGTGAAAGTGATAGCATTTGGCTTTATTCCCATCTTTTGCATCTCCATGAATTGGCTAATTGCTTCTCTTCCATGGCCATGGTATGCATAACCGGAAATCAAAGCTGTCCATGCTTGCACTGACCTTTTCCTTATATTTCTGAATACTCCCAAAGCTTCTTCCATATCGCCACACTTTGCATACATATCTATAAGAACACAACCCAAAATTGAATCAATTCTGATTCTTCTTTTATTAAGATAGGAATGAATCCATTGCCCTTGCTCAAGTGCCCCGAGCTGAGCACAAGCTGAGAGAGCATAGCTAGGGTAACATTATCAGGCTCAACATCTGAATTCTGCATTTCGTGAAATAATTGCAAAGCTTCCTTATTCATGTCTGCTTGAACGTATCCAGCAATCATCGTAGTCCATGTTATAGCATTCTTATCTGCCATTTTCCTGAATAGTGTTAATGCAATATCCATTTTGCCAGATTTTGCATAACCTTTGATCACAGAGTTCCACGAGACAGCATCAGGTTTGGGGATTCTGTCAAAGAGTAGGTGAGCTAGCTTGAAGTTTCCGGTCACAGCATAGGAATTCATCAGAGAATTCACTGCGTATATATCATCTGCATATCCAAATTTGGTTATCTATGCGTGAATTTGCTTTGTTTCTTCAAATGCAAATAGATTCGAACAAGCTTTAAGAAGAAAAGGAAAAGTATACACGTTATGAGGAGCTGAACAAGAGAGCATACGGTGATACAGGAGAAGAGACCTCTCGGGTTCGTTTGAGCACGAGAATCCTCTGATCATTAGGTTCCACAAGAAAGTATCTGGTTGATCAAAACCGTCAAACATAATCTGGGCATAAGGCAGAAAGTCGGAAGAAGTCGAGGAAACACAGAAAGAAAGAAACTTGGTCATTGCATAAGAATCCTGCATCAAGCCAGTTTTCAGCATCCGAGCGTGGATTCGCTTCAGTTCTTCTCGCTTTGAGCATCTCTGGAGACAAGACATTGTCTCGTTGAAATTATGTTCCAATGAGAACGAGCATGAGAACACTTGCATTTTTGGTTCATTAAAAAATAATAACAGAGACCTATTGAGATAAGGTTCTTCTTTGCTTGAAGATGAACTATTTTCAATTCTCAGAGTCAGAGGACATCAAAAGTCTTGTACTTATTGTTAAAAGGATCAAGTGACGTGGAGAAATGAACACTCCTGATTCATTAAATGAACAGTTATGATGATGTGTAATATTATTCAGTTTCATTATAAAGGAAATTGAAATTACAGTGTTGGTATGCAAGTATGTAACTGCATAATGCAAAAGCATGAACCGGTCAATAGAGGTCCGACCGGAATTTGAGCACTAAACCAAACCAACGATAATGGGCGTAAATCTCTCTCTTCCTCTGCCTCCGGCGAGAAAACCCTTTTCGATTGATTTCATTTGATAAACGCGAACCAATCTCTCGTCTAAAGAGTATCAGGAAGAGGAAGAAGAAGAAGACGGTGGGAAAATGGCGAAGGCATTCTACAGCGTTGGATTCTGGATCCGAGAAACTGGTCAAGCACTCGATCGGCTCGGTTGTCGCCTCCAAGGCAAAAATTACTTCCGAGAACAACGTATGTCTGTGGATCTCCTTATCTTTTCTAGTTCCATTCGAACCTAATCATGAATTTTCGTTTGATCACTTGTATCGGAATCTTCGAGTGTTCGGAATTTCTCTGGAATCGGGTCGTAGTTTAGATTTGGTTATATCAATCGTTTCTTTTCTCCTCACGATCCGAGTTTCTTAATGTTGATGACTGATTAGGGCATTATTAGTTAGAGGGCCTTATAGCTATAGAATTTCTGAGAGAGATTCCCTTTAATCGTCTCTTAGTTTTATTCTCCCCTGACTAGTTCTTCTTCACTTAGGCAGATGTGTTTGAGGATTACTCGTCCTATTGTGAGTGATTCACTTGTCCAGCAATTTCCAGATAGTACGGAAGCTCAATGTTCACATGTGAACCCTTTTAACTACTTCTGAAAACTTTTTCTTTTTTTCTAGTATCGAGGCACCGCACGCTTATGAATGTTTTTGACAAAGCCCCTAGTGTGGATAAGGAGGCTTTTGTGGCTCCTAGCGCTTCTATCACTGGCGATGTTCATGTGGGACGAGGTTCTTCCATCTGGTATGGAAGTGTCTTGAGAGGTAGCTGCTGGATTAGTTGACATTGTTGACTCAAATGTGCTTTCTATGAGAACATAGACACTCTTTAAGTTCATACACATCTATGGATTTAATGACTTACTCTGCAGGAGATGCTAACAGCATTACTGTTGGAGCTGGAACCAATATCCAGGATAACTCTCTTATTCATGTTGCTAAGTCCAACTTGAGCGGGAAGGTCTTACCTATTGTCATTGGAGACAATGTCACTATTGGTAAATCCTCATCACATTTTCTGTTACAAACTCAAGTGTGAATTTTGTAATCAGGGTAATTGAAATTGGAACAGGTCATAGTGCTGTTTTACATGGCTGCACTGTTGAGGACGAGGCTTATATTGGTACAAGTGCAACCGTGTTGGATGGAGCTCATGTTGAAAAACATGCCATGGTTTCTTCAGGAGCTCTTGTTAGGCAGAACACTAGAATTCCCTCTGGCGAGGTTCTTAGACACACTCTTATGTTGACATTCTCAATATCTTGTTGTTTGCTCAAGGTCGTATGAAGTTACAATGCTGTTTTTTTCTGACAGGTTTGGGGAGGCAACCCAGCTAGATTTCTGAGGAAGGTGACAGAAGAAGAAAAGGCCTTCTTCTCCAGTTCGGCTGTGGAACACTCCAAATTAGCTCAAGTTCATGCCGCAGAGAACACAAAGAACTTTGACGAGACTGAGTTCAAGAAGCTTCTTTTTAAGAAGAACACTCGTGATGCAGAATATGATTCTTTAATTAATGGTCTCACTGAGAATGTACCAAAAGCAGCTTGAGGTGCTTAATTTGTGTCTCCTTCAGTATCTAGATTTCTGTGGATTTGAGGGAAGAAAAAAACAAAGAACTTCATTTCCTGCTTGTCCAATAAAGTTGTATTCGGCTTTAGATCCACTAGCCAGCACTTACTTGGAAAGTTTTGGGCTTAAGGCATTCATTTATGTGTTAAAGATTCTGAGGGTTTTTGTTGTCTTGTAACTTGCGAAAGAAAAGTTGTAACCTTTTCGTATTTTTATGTCTTAATAAAATGCTGATCAGACAGACATATCACATATTTATGCTGATCTATTGCCTTCATATGCTCATATAAAGACTTTTTCTGCTTCTGTAGGTTTCGTCTATAGCGGCAGATAAACCAACGAGTAGCTTCGTTTCCGTTCACATGTTCGCATGTCTCCCTACTGGACGCTTTAGTCGTCTGGGTGGTGTCACCGGAGAATTTACGAGTTCGTTGTTTCGGTATGTGTTTGTGCGAAACTTTGTCTCCCATGCCGACCATCTGTTCGACGAATTGCCACAATTAGACCATTACTCTTTGAACTCTCAACTCTCGTCTTACCTCCGCAATGGGAACCCAAATGAGACCTTGAGTCTCTTTCTCAAGATGCATCGGGCCAGCCTTGATCTCAGTTCGCACACCTTTACTCCAGTTCTCGGCGCTTGTGCTCTCTTGTCGTGTCCAGAAACGGGACGCCAAGTTCACGGCTTGATGACCAAACAAGGCGCTGAGTCTGGAACCATATCAAAAACTGCGCTGATTAACATGTACTCTAAGTTTGGACACTTGGTTGATTCCAGAACGGTGTTCGAGAGCATTGAGGAAAACGATGTCGTCTCCTGGAATGCTCTGCTTTCGGGTTTAATTAGAAATGGTAAAAATAGAGAAGCTCTTGGCGTTTTTGCCGCTATGTATAGAGAAAGAGTAGACATAAGCGAGTTCACTTTGTCTTCTCTTGTTAAAACCTGTGCCTCGCTCAAGATTTTGCAGCAAGGGAAGCAAATGCATGCCATGGTGGTGGTCACGGGACGCGACCTCGTGGTTTTAGGAACTGCAATTATTAGCTTTTACTCGAGTGTAGGGTTGATCAGTGAAGCAATGAAGGTTTATACGAGTTTAAATGTTCATACGGACGAGGTGATGTTAAATTCTTTGATATCAGGCTGCATTCGAAACCGAAATTACGTGGAAGCGTTTCTGCTTATGAGTAGGCAGACACCCAATGTGAGGGTGCTCATTAGTTCTCTTGCTGGTTGCTCTGATAACTCTGATCTGTGGATTGGTAAACAGATACACTGTGTAGCCTTACGTAATGATTTTGTTTCAGATTCAAAGCTATGCAATAGCTTAACGGATATGTACGGCAAATGTGGTCAGATTAAGCAAGCGTATACTGTTTTCAGAGCCATTCCGTCTAGAAGTGTGGTTTCTTGGACGAGTATGATAGATGCGTATGCGGTTAATGGGGATGGATGTAAAGCTCTTGAGATCTTTAGGGAAATGTGTGAAGAAGGAAGCGGAGTTTTACCCAATTCAGTGACATTTCTCATTGTTTTATCGGCTTGTGCACATGCAGGATTAGTTAAAGAAGGTAAAGCATGTTTTGGTATGATGAAGGAGAAGTATCGGTTGGTTCCTGGAACAGAGCATTACGTATGCTTCATTGATATTCTAAGCAAGACTGGTGACACAGATGAGATATGGAGATTAGTCGAGAGAATGATGGAGAACAATAATCGAAACATTCCTTCTGCTATATGGGTCGCGGTGCTTAGTGCTTGTAGTCTTAATATGGATGTCAAGCGAGGTGAATATGTAGCAAGTAGGCTTATGGAGGAGTTGGGTCCTGAGAACGCGAGCATCTACGTTTTGGTTTCGAATTTCTATGCAGCGATTGGAAAGTGGAATATGGTTGAAGAATTGAGAGGAAAATTGAAGGAAAAAGGTTTTGTTAAAGCAACAGGACACAGCTTATTCATATAAATTACTATGTATTTTCCGCATTAATTGAACAAGTCCACTAAAGTCTAAGCATTGCTTTGAAACGGTCTCGTTCGTTGTTCTAAGTCATACACAGAGAAGACAGGGTCAACATAAAGCAGGATTGACCGCCGATAAGAAATAGGTGAAAGGGCAACGTCACAGACGCCTTACAAGATAAGGAGTTGTTGAGATAAGGACAAGATAAGTCAAAAGATGTGCCCTTTTCAAATCTCTCCACTGACTCTTTCTAAAAACACATCATCATAGAGCGTTGATCAAAACCACAAGACAGGATGATCAGAGCCCTGAGCAAGAGGAAGGTACAAGGCAGCTACAAGAAGCTCGGTGATGAAGAAGAAGCATGCGCTGGGCTTTTAGAAGTGAAAACGCAGAGTGTAGCAGGGAATCTTCATGGGTCTAAACCGGTGGAGAAAACAAGAGGTTCGGTTCACCCTTTATTGAGTTTCTTCGATGTGAGTTCAAAGAGGAAGAAGAAGAAGAGCACGACGACTGCAAAGCCAGAGTTCGCTAGGTACTTGGAGTATGTCAAGGAAGGAGGTGTTTGGGATGCCACTTCAAATGGACCAGTCATATATCACAGATAATCTGAGATTTATGAGAGGTTTTATAAAAATATGAATATTCAAAGTTCAAAGTGAAAAGCTCGTTAGTTTGCTTCTTTTTTTTCTTTTTTGTTGTTATGTGCGGACCAAATCTATGTATTTGAAGCTTTAATAAGATAAATTCCCGAATTGGCAAGACTCTTGTGTATAAAAGTATGAAAATGGTTTGTTTTTTTTCCTGTTCAAGAGAATGTAAAGAAGTCGAGGAAAGCTCTGCTTCGTACGATTATCAAATGTTAGTTTCTACTTCCTATATTACACGAGTGGGTAACTTGATGAAAAAAAGAATGGTGGTCCAAACTGGAAAATTGTATAAAATAAGGGGTGTGAAGAGGAATTAAGAAAATACTTAAAGCGGCGTCGTTTGAGGATCACGTATCGTTTTCTTGTGGCTAATCACTGAGGAAAAACCAGTGGAAGCTATCAATCAATTTCAAAAACAACTCCGACAATGGCGGTCTCTCCGCATATTTCGCCTACTCTTTCCCGCTATAAATTCTTCTCTACTTCCGTTGTTGAAAATCCTAATTTCTCTCCATATCATGTCTATAGTCGGCGGAAAGTTACCAAATCGCATCTTCAGGCGCATAGCAGCACCACTAGCTATGGCCGGACGGAACTCACCTCCTCGAAGAAGTTATGGATTAGACAACAAAGCTTCAGCGAAATGGAGGTTGAGCAAGCACAACTAGAAGAAGATGAAGTACTAGAGGAGATTGATATCGATGACGAGGCAAGCCTCCTCTCCCTGAGCATGAAACCGGACAGGAACATGGCTATGCTCGACGATTACGAGATGGAGGAGCTTGGACACACGCCTAATACTAGTCATCGCAGCGGTTTGCTTTCTCCTTAACCTTATTTTTACTTTGTTACTGGGAATTGGGAAATTGAGTTTTGTGTGATTACCATTTATAGGATACGTGGCTGTGCTAGGGATGCCTAACGTCGGGAAAAGTACGCTTTCGAACCAAATGATTGGTCAGAAAATTTCGATTGTTACAGATAAACCTCAAACAACGAGGCATCGGGTTCTTGGTATATGTTCTAGCCCAGAATATCAGGTTTGGATATTTTATCATCATTATCTGCTAATTGCCTTTGATGTAGAAATTAGTCGACTGATACAAAGCTTGTGTTGCAGATGATACTCTTTGATACACCTGGTGTAATCGAGAAGAAAATGCACAGGTTAGATACAATGATGATGAAGAATGTCAGAGATGCTGCCATCAATGCGGACTGCGTAGTTGTTCTTGTTGATGCTTGCAAAATGCCTGCTAAGGTATGTTCCTCTTCTTCATTTATATCTCTTGACATATAAGTTTTGCTAATTCAGGTGTTATGTGCTTTAGATAGATGAAGTTTTGAAAGAGGGTTTGGGAAACCTCGAAAAAAGGCCACCTATGTTGCTTGTTATGAATAAGAAAGATCTGATAAAACCTGGTGAGATTGCCAAGAAATTGGAGGTGAGTTTGCTGTTATAGCTATACCCTTGAACCCTCTGTCCTGTTATTAGATTCCCACCATTCTAGAATGAACTTGCAGTGGTGGAAGATGCTTCACTATAAACTTGAGATCAAGATTTGGAGTCATGGTATTGGTATGTTCTTTGCTTAATAGATGCTGCAACTCCTTGCAGTGGTATGAAAAATTTACAGATGTTGATGAGGTTATACCTGTAAGTGCAAAGTATGGGCATGGAATAGAGGATGTTAAAGAGTGGATATTATCCAAACTTCCCTTCGGGCCACCTTATTATCCAAAGGTACATTTATGAAAAAGTCTTGCCTCACTGTTGCATGAATTCGCTTCACTAGTGTCTTACGGCTATCTTTGGTTTCTAGGATATTGTGAGCGAGCACCCAGAGAGATTCTTTGTTGCTGAGATTGTTAGAGAGAAGATATTTATGCAGTACCGGAATGAAGTTCCTTATGCTTGTCAGGTAAAATGACAAATTTGGTTTCTTTTATCTTGAGTTCTCTTAACTATAAATCATGTTGTTTATATCATGCTTCGATGATGTCACAGGTGAACGTCCTGAGCTACAAAACTAGACCAACTGCAAAAGATTTTATTCAAGTGGAAGTAGTAGTGGATAAAAATTCTCAAAAGATCATCCTTATAGGAAAAGTAAGTGTATACAACACCCTTAACAATTAAACGGCTGATTTCTTATTTCCATTTTTGGTATTAAGTTCCATAGGTAGATTTTGTGGGCATTAAATATAACTGCAATGTCATAGACTGACATGAAACTGTAATTTGGGTTGATAACCTGTTGTCCTCGAGTATTGTCTTAAAGCAATAAGGTCTCATCTTAAGATAAGTGTTAACTAATTTGGTTGAATGGATTTAAATGTAATGCTGTAGGAGGGGAAGGCTCTGAAAACACTAGCAACGGCTGCTCGGTTAGACATTGAAGAATTCCTTCAAAAGAAAGTATTCCTCGAGGTACTTGTAAAGCTTGCATAGAATAAGATTTGATTTCATCAAATAGCATTTCAAGTAGTAGTAAGTTACGAATATGAGTCAATAATATAAAATGTTGAATAAAGGTGGAAGTGAAAGTTAAAGAGAACTGGAGACAAGACGAGGGACTTCTCAAGTACTACGGCTATGGAGGACAGATTCGAGCTATGTAGTAATGTAGTTGCGGTGGCTTATGGGCTTTAAATGGGCCTTGAAAAAATGAGAATCGGCTCAGGTTAGCTTTTCCCGTCTTCTTTTTTTCCTTTGTATTTATTTTAACCAATACAGCTCAGTTTAGCTTTTGTTTTTAATCTCAATGCAGCGATTCATTTCAAAATTTTGATCCCTTTCATGTTTAGTTCAACTAACCCACTGAAAATTTATCTCATCACAGATATATTAGACTGATACTTAAACAATGTCATTATAATAATTTACTTTATCGGAAAAGTAAACCGTAATTAAAGGCGAGGAATCAGTCGAGTGGATTGCTGAGTCGGGTCGGTGAAATTTAGATCCGCTTATTGCGCCTATGCTTCTTCTGTTCGATAAAAGTGTCTCACTAAGAAGTGTCAAAGTCAGTCAAAAGCATGAAAGCTAAAGTGGCCACTAAAAATTCAACCATGGCCACTAAAAATTTAACCATGGCCACTAAAACTTTAACCATTTTCGGATATTCATGGTTACAATAAAGTCTATTGCCGCTGTTTTGTCGTCAACTTAACTGCAAAATCTAGGAGCAACGGCACATGAATTACTTTATTATTGTCTTTACCTTTAAATGAAATTGAGAGGCCGACCCAAAAAAGAATTAAATTAAAGTTAAAGGCTCTGTGTCCATGAGGCGGTGGACACGTGGGATGCTGTCGTAAGAACCACAGAGAATACTGACACGTGTTACGTGATCCGATGGTGAAGCAGTAAAGCATGTGGGCAGTTACACTTACGTGTTAAGTGGGACCCATTAGCTTGTTTCGCGGTTACGATTTCTTTCGTTAATGGGCCCCCAATAAGCGGAATCAGCTGCTTTACTTCCTACTTAAACACTCTTTTTTCTTTTTAAAAGTTTAAAGTGTGACTACTACTACACTATAACTGATTCAAACTGCTAATACATGACTTTCCGTGTATAAAAACACACACATTTATGTTTTTTCCAAAATTGTTATAATTATCAGTCCATAAATACCCACTGAAAAGACAAAGGTCACAAAGCCATACGAGTGTAAGAACGAGAGACGATGAAGCTTCTGGGTCAGATTGTTTTCCTTGCGGTCGTGATTCAACTAAGCTATTTGGAGCCACGAGCTGATGCGTTACCGAGTGGTGGGTTCGTGAGGACGAAAGGTGTTCAGTTTAATCTCAATGGTTATCCTTATTACGCTAATGGCTTCAATGCTTACTGGCTCATGTACGTTGCCTCCGATCCATCCCAAAGGCCTAAGATCTCCTCCGCGTTCCAAGAAGCCTCTCGCCATGGCTTGACCGTTGCTCGAACCTGGGCTTTCAGTGACGGTGGTTATAGGCCTCTCCAGTATTCTCCTGGCGCCTACAACGAGGATATGTTTCAGGTAACGCCATTGAGACCGAACTTGTTTCTGTTTGTGCATTTGTTTTGATTCAGTTTCTTGGATTTTCTGTGAGCAGTTTTCAAATCCCAAGTTGATAGAACTATAGAAAAATGGCTTAAACCAGGAATTGAATATACGAAACTCTTATCATCAATGCACCAATTGGATCAAACCAATCAGTTGTGTTTCTCTCTGAATATGGTTTCATTTTCTGTGGATCTTATGAACAAATTTGAGATTCTCTGTTTTATCGGTTGTTCTAAATTCTCACAAATTAAAACTCCTACTGTATTTGGAAAAAGTTGGTGGCTTTTGGATCTTGTGGCCAAGTTTTAGACTTTCTGTTGATATTTGAGTAAACCTTTGTTTTTTTCTCTCATTTGTGGTGTAAAGGGTTTGGACTTTGCGATAGCTGAGGCAAGAAGGCATGGGATAAAGATGATACTTAGCTTTGCCAATAACTATATGAGCTTCGGAGGGAAGAAGCAATATGTGGATTGGGCTCGAAGCAAAGGCCGTCCTGTATCTTCTGATGACGACTTCTTCACAGACTCCCTTGTTAAAGAGTTCTACAAGAACCATATCAAGGTTTCAAGATCAAACCTCTGATTTTTTCTCTCTGGTGTAGATTCAATCAAAAGCAAATAAATAATGACGATGGCTTTTTGGATTTTTGCTCGCAGGCTGTGCTAAACAGATTCAATACCATAACCAAAGTTCATTACAAAGATGATCCAACCATTATGGCCTGGGAGCTCATGAACGAGCCCCGTTGCCCCTCAGATCCTACAGGAAGAACCATTCAGGTTTCACCTAACACACACTTTCACACAAAGACGATAGTCTTTTTCTGGGATCTGACTTCTTGGTTTGGTTTGGTTTGTCTTTCCAACATTACAGGCTTGGATTACTGAAATGGCTGCTCATGTGAAATCAATAGACAAAAATCATCTTCTTGAAGCTGGCCTTGAAGGTTTCTATGGACAGTCTTCACCTCAAAGCAAGACTCTGAACCCACCCGGGCAATTTGGAACCGATTTCATTGCCAATAACCGCATCCCTGGCATCGATTTTGTTACGGTTCACTCTTACCCTGACGAATGGTAATGCCATAAACAACTTGCGTTATAATTATGGTCCAGCCAGTTAAAACAATTATCACTTGGTCTAACTTTAATAGTGCTGTATCATAATTATTTTGTAGGTTTGTAGGCTCAAGCGAGAACTCCCAAATGGAATTCTTGAACAAATGGCTCGACGCACACATCCAAGACGCAGAGAGGGTTCTTCGAAAACCCATAATTTTAGCAGAATTTGGGAAATCAACGAAGAAATCGGGCTATAACCCTGCACAGAGAGACGTTGTCTTCAACACCGTGTATAGCAAGATCTACGGGTCTGCAAAACGAGGGGGTGCAGCTGCAGGAGGATTGTTCTGGCAACTAATGGGAAATGGAATGGATAATTTTCAAGATGGGTATGGGATTATACTTAGCCAAAGCTCGTCGACAGTTAATGTCATTGCTAAGCAATCTCGGAAGCTTACTTTGATTCGGAAAATCTTTGCTAGGATAATCAATGTGGAGAGATGGAAGAGAGCCAGAGGTCAGAGGCAAGTAAGAAATCGAGTTCACAAAAAATCAGGAACTGATAACTAAACAGGAGTTCCTTTGTAATTTCTTACTTCTAGTTTTTGCTCTATTTATAGCAAATCCGACGAGCTCTGCTCGTTCAGTAAAGTTATATACATATAGTTTTTAGCTGAAATAAACTATATGTATAACGATGATGAACATGTATGCAACATGTGGGAAGTTAGACTCTGCTTCTATCTTGTTTCAAGGAATGAGATGCAGGGACAGTATCTTGTGGTGTATAATTATTGGAAAATGCTCTCAAGCTGGTTAAAACAGAACCCCATCATTCAGACTGCTCTGGTTAATATGCACTCGAGATTTGGAACTATCAAAGAAACTTCAGAGATATTAAAAGAAACAGATAGATATGAATTGTCATGTATTCGTGAGTCTTAACATGTTCCAAACAGTATTGGCCCTATATACAATATAGCACACTTGGTAACACGGAATGTTTGTTTATATAGCTCAATCAATATGAACTAAAAGAAAAATCAAAGGCATCCGCATCCCTTATAAATCCTAAGTACTGATAACTATCATTCTGTCATCTGTCATCTTTGAACCAGTTAAGTAGCACATATACTGCAAAACCTAAAGCAGACGCAGCAGCAACCAGAAATACAGCTGCTTGTACTGAGAATAATGAGGTAAAGGCTTCAAGAAATAGTGAGTTCCAAGTTAGATACCATAAGATGGAGTAAACAGAACCCACGATTGCACCAACAACCACTTGACTTGTCGTGTGAAGCTTCTGGGAAACCCTTAACCATGTCTACCAAAAATAACCATCAGTTATTACGCAGTAACTTAAATATTGTGAATTTGATTCACTTCAGAAAAGGATATGAAGACTCACAAAGTAAGAGCCCAATGCGAGGATGAGGCAGCTAAGGAACAGAGAAACTCCATTGGTCCCAAGCCACTCCATAACTGCGTAAATAAGAGTAAGGATACTTAAGAGTCAAGTTGATATCAAATGCAAGAATATATATGTTTCGCAAAGGTTTAGCATTGACTGCTTACTGGACAAGACGGTAAACACAGAGATGAAAGAAATTGATTGCGCATGAGAAGATGGCATGCCAGGATCAGAACGCAGTGAAGTAACTGGTCTCTCTTGGTTAATTAAACGTTTCAAAGCTACTGAAAGCGCAGAATTTGAAACCGATCCGATCACAGCCCACAAAGCTGCACCATCATGTCGTAGAAGCAGAACCAATCCAAATAGAGCAGCTACAACCCATTTGCTCTGCAATTTGAAAAAAGTTTAGTTACCAAATTGCAGCGAAAAGGAACAATCTTTGCTTTGTGTTTCGATATTTTCACAGAGATAGCATTACATCAAAGAGATTGTGTGCATCGAGGAATTCGAATACCAACCAGACGATTAGCGACGGCTTCGATGCCACCCCCGGCGTCGGAAACTAAATCACTTTGGCGCTCCGACGAGTTTTTGATAAAAGACTCTTGCTCGAGCGCCTGGAATCGTTCTTCGCTGTCTCTTTGAACATTGGTTTTGACTAGATCAGCCATAATTCGAGGGCCAGAGATAGACCAGATTTTCCGTCGATTCAAATGAAAGATAGAGTTCGAACTACGAAATCGATTGAACGTGATGTAAGCAGGAACAGATGAAGCACAAAAACAGAATTTGCAGGTGGGTTTGTGGAGAAGAAGAAGAGATGATGACGCTGCCATATCCAAATAGAAGGTCAACAAAAAGTCAACCAAACCAAATGCGCTCTGATCTTTTAAAATTTTGATTTATACGAAAAAATCCCAAAAAAACAAAACAAACGTATCACGCGCTCTCATCCTCTAAAATTTAATTTATACGAAAAACCCCAAATCGGTGGGTTATAACCCAGGGATTTTGTCCACACGCGCTCAACGCGCGTTTACTGCGCGTGAGTTTTTACTACGAACGCGCCTCCTAATAATATAGGCCCCGTAAAACTATAATCGCTTTGTGATCCTCTATATCAAATTGACCCAGTAGGGCCCATTATTAAAGACCTCTAAATTATAAACGGGCCTTTTTAATAATATAGGCCCATTTAAAACTAATGAATCCAATAAGCCCTTCATTCTCTTTCTTCTACCTTGTACTTTGAATTATTATTATTTTTCTTTCTTTCTCAGATAAAGGATGGATCCGGATGCCGTGAAGTCTGACTCTTTCGAATCTGGCATTTGGGAATGTATTGGCGGCAGCTGCTAGAGACATATGTCTCTAGATAAATGCTTCTGTTCTGTCTCTCAAGGATTACTGACATCCTCGTTTTGTGTCAGAATCCTGAGCTAGAAAAATTGCACGCAGACAGAATTGCAGCACTCAAGGTTCAAATTCAGCATCCATATTGTTGTCCATATCCATAATTTGCTACAGAAATGTGGGAAGGGGGAGAGGGTTAACGCTTGACTTTGTTAGTATGGACTATGAACTAATCCCAAGATATGTCTCTTCAGAGAGAAGTGGAAAAGAGAGAAGCATTCAAAAGGCAAGGACATGGTGAATATCGAAAAGTAAGTGAAGGTGAGTCACTAGGAGTGACAAAGTGATCTGTCATTTCTACCACAAGGAATTTTACCGTTGCAAGTAAGATGCAAGAACGCTTTCTCATTTCTCATTTTTTTGTGTTATGTGAATATTCAGAACTGAAGCTATGCGCTTGATCATTGTAGGATAATGGACAAGCATTTGAAGACTCTTGCACCTAGACATGTGGACACAAAGTTCATTAAGATGGACGCTGAGGTCAGTAATCCACTTGATTGACTATTCCTTGAAACTCTATTTTGCCATCTTCTAATACTTGGAAACAATAAATGTAGACGCTCCCTTCTTCGTCACCAAGCTTGCAATCAAGACTTTGCCCTGTGTTATCCTTTTTAGGTCTCACTCCTACATTTTCAGTCATTCTAATCTTTGCACAATTGGGTCTTTTTGAGTTTGAACCAAATGAAAACACAATAAATTCAATATACTTCAGCAAGGGAATTGCAATGGACAGGCTTGTTGGGTTTCAAGATCTAGGTGCCAAGGACGATTTCACCACGATGAAGCTGGAGAACCTTCTGGTCAAAAAAGGTAGAACCAATCTCTCAGTCACATTCTAGGCTTTTGCCACTTATATAGTTTTACAGTTTTTGGTCATGAAATCAATTAATTGATCAGGAATGCTTAGCGAGAAGAGAAAAGAAGAAGATGAGGAAGATTACGAGTATCAAAAAAGCATACGTCGGTCTGTTAGATCTTCAGCGAATGTCAACTCTGATTCAGATTGATCTCAAAGCTGTTCTCATAACAGATCCCCAACCCTTTCCTTTTTGTATTTTGTTTTTGCCACTGCTTTGTTTGACTGTTTGCTCTATAAATGTAAAGCTTTGATTTAAGTCTCTATTGGGAACTGCGTTCCATATATCTCATCATGCAAATGTGAAATTAAGTAAATGTTAGTTGCATTTTGCAGGCAAAGAACTATGAACTTTATTTAATAAGAAAGAGCTATAAATACAGAGGCAGTCAACGGTAAACAAGATTTTCGCAGTTGAAAAAAACCATAAAAGAAAGCCATGCAACAAGCGGAAACATTTGGCCACACACCAGTACCTTGCAAGTACTTTTGAGCAGAGTTACAACTTCAAAGGAGGTCATCCAAAAACATGTGCGAGTGAAACTACGATTGTGACTTCACTTGATCGCTATGGACTTGTATTTATGGACAGTTCTTGTTATGGCTTCCTCTACTGGTAGCCTTTCCATGCTTGATGCTCCATAGAATCCATGAACACAACCCTGTGTTCTTTTCAACACAAACTCTGCCTCTTCTGGACCTGATATTGGACCTACATACAAAACGCTTATTACTTCAAAAACTCTTATCAAACAATGATTTTTAGATTCTAGAAGTTGCTATACCTCCATGGCAGAGGACGATGATGTCTGGGTTGAATCTGTAAGCAGCATGTGCAATGGCTTGTACACGAACAATGCTTTCTTCCAATGACACTGCGGTTTTCGCCCCAATATTTCCAGATGTCGTTAGACCCATGTGTGCCACTATAATATCAGCTCCCGCTTTTGCCATTTCTTCTCCTTCTTTGGGGTTGAAAGCATATGGAGTAGTCAGCAGCCCCATTTTATGTGCTTCTGAGATCATCCTAACTTCCAGGCTGCATTATCAGACAAGTTTGGCATGTAGAAATGTAAACAAACTAATAAATTATATACAATAGCTGAATCTTGAAAGAGGGTTTCTTTTTTGTTTAGCTTACCCATATCCCATCCCCGTCTCCTCGAGATTCTGTCGGAAATTACCATCAAAGAGACCAACAGTTGGAAAGTTCTGAACACCAACAAACCCAATGGACTCCAACTGCTTCAGGAAATATTCCATACGCCGAAATGGATCTGTTGCGCACACCCCAGCAAGAACAGGCACTGCCTTCACTACCTGCAAGTTGGATTCAACATAGGAAAACAGGTCTTAGAGACAAAAATGCTAATATGATTTACAGGAGCAACTAGAAAGAGATGCAAGCTTCTTGGGTATTGTGGGAATGAATAAAGAAACTGACAGGTAAAACTTCATTCGCCATTTCAAGTACAACTGCATTGGCATCAGCAAATGGAAGTAAGCCTGCCAAAGATCCTCTTCCGGCCATCCGAAAACGTCCAGAGTTGTATATCACTATTAAATCAATCCCACCAGCTTCCTCAAACTTTGCAGATATTCCCGTACCAGCACCTCCCCCAATTATTGGTATTCCCTTCTCTATCTGGTCTCTCAGCCTTCCCAAAATGGTCTGAGTTCGTTCCAAGGTTTCTGGAGCCAGTGATGATAAGTAAGTTTTCCAATTCCAACATCCAAGCTCCATATCAGAATGAATAATTGATCTGGTCATTAGTTAACTAATCATTATGATTGGGAAGGACAAAAGAAACCTGGTTTTGCATTGGGGCAATCTCTAGGACTATATGGAATCCTTTCAGGCCTCAACATCGCCTTAGACACATGTCCATCATCATGCTTTCCAGTACTAGTTTTAGGAGAAGCTGTTTCAGAGAGTTTGTTTTGTGTACAGGTTTTTGGACAAATCTCAATAAAGGAAGCAACCAATGCCTCTGCAAACTCAGGGTCATTGATGTGGTGTGAATGAACATTAACCTGTCAAATTCACAACATTTCAAGTACTGAAAGTAGATGAAGCAAAACAAAACACAAGTAGTACACGGGATCTTAGGAACTACCTGTCTGTCTTCATTTGTTTGAATGAGCCTCTGTAATTCATTTATGAGAGCACCTGTGGCTTCGGGATCACAGAAAGGCTTTCCAGGAGTATCCAGTGCAGAGACACCTTTCTCTGGAAGGCAAACCCGAACTTTTGATGTTGATTTATTCAGTTTATCTGCAATAAACTTTGCAAATTTTTTGTTTTCCTCTGCTGTTGTTCGCATAAGAGAAACCTGCAAATAAGTGATCACTCTAACAGGTGCCACTAGAAAAGACAACTTAACAAGCCTAACAAATAAGTGATCACTCTAACCTGTTCGTTGTGAACATAAATTTTTCTCGCTTGGAATTGAGAAGGTATGGTATGTTTACTACCAAAGTTCACCATATCTAAGGCCCCAACACTTAAAACCAACGGTATTCCTTTTTCAATGGTAATATCAAAACGAGAACTATCACATGCCATCACCCCTCCAACGATATGGTCTGCAACCTCAGTTGTTGTAATATCCATTACTCCCTAAGGAAGGAACAGGTAAAGGTATAACATTAAAAGTAACCAACACCACAACCAAAAATTATGAGAAGTAACTGCATAAATCATAAAGCCAAGTTAATTAGTTAGTGCTATAAGTAAACAATTCTTGGGCAAATGGAGAAAACAGAAACCTGTATAAACCCTTGTTTAACCAAAGATTCCATTGCTCTGCCACCAACACCAGTGGCATGAAACACAAGTGTCTCATAACCTTCTTTTGTTAACCTTTCCTGTACTGCATTTACACATGTAGTTGTGACCCCAAACATAGTTAGGCCCACAGTACATTTCCCTTTCTCGCATGGAGAGCTTCTAAACATCTCAAGCCTCCCAACTACCATACCGGCAAAAGAAGCCCCAGCGTTTGAAAAGATCACCCTGCTAACACTGTTGATACCACAGACATCTACTATAGAAGGAAGTAAAACCAGGTCTGAGGTCCCAACATAAGGTTCGGTTTGACCACTGGCCACAGTGGATACAATGACTTTAGGAATCCCAATCGGTAGAGACCTAAAAGCGGATGATATCAGTGACGTTCCTCCGCTTCCTCCAAGTCCTATTGCCCCAGCAAGAGAATTATCCTCAAACGATTGCTTGAGGAAATTCCCAAGACCTTTACTCATGATACCAACAGCCTCGCCTCTATCATCAGGAAGTTTCACCGGTTTTTTCTCCTGAGTCGATCCATAATAGTATGACAAAACTTCTTCCCTTGATACAAATGCAAAGTCTGCAACTTTCTGGATCTGCTTCTGATCAGTATTCGCCGAAACATCCACAATCACAACCTCAACCTGTTATTCCAATGAAATGGCTCAGAAATACAAACCAAACTGAGACAAAGAATGGATAATTCTTCCAGAAAAACTCCAAATTGAGACAAAGCATTCATCTGATTCTTAAAGAAACTCCTCATTAGGCCATGACAGATGAGATCAAAGCGATAATCGTGTAAAAGAAACCAAGTAAGATGCCGAATTTTCATTGCCACTGGAGTGAAGTAAGATGGGTTTACCTTGGAAGATGAGTTATTGGAAAAAGCGGCGATATTTGTTCGCACTGATACCGCAAGGAACCGTAGCTCATCAAGCTTGGTATCAGCAGTTCCAACACAAAAGACTCTAAAAGTTTCGCCTTTCATCGTCGTCTCAACAGATCAAATTCCTTCGCCCCAAATTATACTCCCTTAGCTCATACTTATAATTGATGTTTGACTCCTGAAGCAAAATCATTGCAACTACTACTTTGCTTTTTTGTTTTGTTTTGTTGACTATCCCAGTTAGTTGTTCCCAGTTGTTTTTTGTTTTGTACACATTTTATATTATTAATTAACAGTATTAATTATCCTTATTTTCAGGCATATCTCTATCGGATATCTATGGAGTCTCCATGGATATAATCGATCTTTTTTTTTTCGTTTTCCTCTGTCTCGTTCTTTCACATTCCTAGATGTAAGAATTCAACTTGGCCTGCTTAACCCACCTTTTAATGATTCTAATGAAGTTTTTATGTGACAAAAAAAAAATTATCCTTATCTTAATTATTACATTACTTTCGAATTAAAGAAACGACAAGAGTAACACTCATTTTGTTCATGCACTTAGCATGATGAGACACATGTTGTGCAAACTTGTTAAACAACGAGTCGATAATGTCAGCTCCAAAGTGAGCTACAAGCATTGATTCACTCACTGCTCTTATACATTTGGCTTCTTTTTCCCCTGCTTTACATCTCTCTGAGTCATTGTCGTTACTCTGCCCAAGATCAAATCCATGAATCTCCAAGTCATTAATCTTGAATGAGCCTTCATTTCGAATTATCTCCATAACTTCTTCTTTGTTAGGATCATAAAACGGCATATTGAAAGAATCAAGCTTTGATGCACTCACAACACCCTATATTGATTGTGGATCATGATAAGCTTGAATGTTTAATATTAAAATCACCATAAAATACAGCTAAAAATTGGTATAGTTACCTCAGAGACTAGGCTGCACAGAGATTTGGATAACAGTGTCCAAAAGTGACAACAATCTCTATACAATGGATCATCAAGATTGTTTCTACCAATGAAACTGAGAACCATGCGTCCATTAGATACCATCTCCTCAGAACGCATTTTTAGAATTGCCGTAAAGTCACTTCGAAATTGATTCAAGTAAGCCTTGTATATACTTAAGGGACTTGAAGTTGAAATGTACACAGAGGAAGTATTCTTCTCGAGTCCTTGTGGAACCTAGAAAGTTCACAGTTCTATGATCATATAAACTTGTTACACACTTTTTATACAAACTAAACTTAAGCAAGTGAGTAGTTGCGAGACCTTAGAAAGCCAGTGGACGCTGTAAGATGAATGTACGAAATGGAGACTCTCGCGGGGAAAGAGCCTCGAGTAAAAGGAACCAGGGACTCCAGAGACGAAGCACAATCCTTTGCTTATAACCCTTTTGTTGAAGAAAGGTATGAAGCTGAATGTTGTTTTGAAATCGTTATTTGGTAGATCGTTCAGACAACAATCAATCTCTGGTGGACTTTGGTCACACTGTCGACAGAACACACTAATCGTGTTGACGATCTCAGACATAGTGAAGAACGTGTTTTGTCCAGAAGCACATCCCAAATCAGCTACTTTAACGTAATTAGGAAAGTTTAAGTTTGCCATTATTTCTCTAGCGTTCTTAACCAAAACTGGTCTTGTCTTCGATAAAACTCTTCTCTAAAAATGAAATGAAGAGAAATAGATTAAGAAACTATAAATCAGTTACATAGAAAATTGGTGCTTATGAAAAACAAGAGTTTTGTGAAAGAAAAAAATAATATCATCAACTCTAAAGTTTAAGCAATATAGTCGTTCTACAATTTTTAAAAGATTTTTATAATCAGATTTTCTTGAAAAAATTAAAAGTAAATTTGGTTAATTTGTCATCGTGGCGTCGATTTAATATATTTTAATTATCATAATTTCAAAAACTTAATGATAATGAAAGAAAGTTATATTATATTAAATTTAGAGTCGATAATATTAATTTACATTTATTTTACTTGAATATTTAAATTACGAAATATGATCATTTCAAATATATTTTTATGCACAAAACCTGAAACGAATGATATAGAAGAAACCTGAAGAAGAGAATTGGTGGAGTAACTGTAATCTCCAACTCCACTGCTCATACTTAAAGTATTCACAGAAAGATACTCACTGCTTCTCTCATCAATATCCTCTCCATGCTTTTCATTATCACTCTTACCATCAGACCTGCATCACAATTCACAACAAATATGTGTGAATTCAACAAAGACAATAACACACACATAGAGAGGAGATACATGCGCGCATGACGCAACTCATAGGTTCTGAACAAGAATTAAGAGAGAATAAACCTGGAGGAAAGATGACTGGTGTGGATGGGTCTTGACTCTACTTCTCTCATTATTAACTTGTGCTGTTTAAGAGGCTACCACTTCACACTATTTATCTTTGAGGATTTGGTTAGGTATTTGATGCGTTTGCCAGGCTATTTAATGATCTGTTTCCTCTTATCCCAATATCATAGTAATTTAAATTTTAGATTATCTTTCTTGAAATAAGAAACGAAAAAGTATAGGCACACTTGGTGGGGCTGGGAAAATGAAATGAAATGAATTTCAATTAAATAATCGATCCCTTCTTCGTTTTTGTGGATCTTTGTTTTTGAGTTTAGAAGTTTGGATCTATGAAGTGCTCATATCCGCTATAAGAGATTTCGTCTTTCACTTTAGCAAAATTTAGCTTTATGGTAATCTAGTTCTCTCGTTTTGGGTAAATTTATCGAATTTAGTTTTTTTTTCTAATCTTATTCTAGTAGGTTTAATTTGAAGTTTCCTCTCTTTTGGACTCTATTTCTGGGAATGGTTTTGTTATTGTGTTTTGGGTAAGTATTTTTTTTTTCAACATTGGGTCACAACTGGCTAGCTTATTAGCCAAGTTCCTACATAATGTAGGCAGTGAGACTCGATCCTTGGATGTGCAAGTACGTATGCCTTTAGTGAACTTACCACATGCCACTATACTAAAGGGCACATGTGGATAAATATTCTATTGTTGTATTCCTCTTTATTATAATATATCTAGATGAAAGGAAAACAATTGATCTTTTTAATCTAATTCTTAGAACTTTAAATCATAGGGTTTCCCTCGCTCGTGGTATTAGAAGATTAACATGTGGTTTAAACCTTTTTTTTTTGTCAACTGAATGATATATATAAGATTTATAGAGTACAAGACTACAACACTAAACCATAAATCGACTCTCTAAAAAGACGGGTGAGAGCTTCAACTTCATGGTTTAAATCTTATATACACGTTTTCGAGAGATTTCCCCATTTATTTTTAATAAAGTAATAAATTGACAAAAAAAATCATTCCTTCTTTATGATATTTGATATTTATGATTTGTTCGGTTTTAGAAAATATCAATCAAATATATAAATTTTCGCTTTCCAAATTGGTTGTAAATGGGACAGTATAATAAAGTTGATACAACAGATTTGCTGCATTGCCCAATCCGATTGAAGGACATACAATCTTTGACACGAAAAACGTGATTCATGCCGTTAGTTTTTTTCTTTCGAGAAACGGGAGCAAGCTCCCATAATAAACTAGAAAATCTCAAAAGAACTACATAACCACCAAACGTGGACAAGAATGACCAACTGAATCGTCTAAAAGAATTGAATGAACAAATAATAGACTATCTCTACAAGCATGAAATCCTAAAGGCAAATCAAACTTACAGTTGGTTAATCTATCTGCTAGATTATCAGTTTCTTTATACATATATAAGAGCGGACTATTCAGTCCCTTGAGAATAAGGCATAGCACAACCGTGCTAGGAACGACAACGGATGAGTATCACTAATCTATGTCTTAAGTAACCCGATAATCACTTCCAAATCAACCTCTAACTCAAGTCTTATGATTCATGCCGTGTTAGTTGTAAAAACATTCTTACCCAAAAAAATATGATTACGGTCCGTAACCAAAACATTTTTAATATTAATTAGTTTTAGTACATTATCTTAATTATTACATTACTTTCGAATTAAAGAAACGACAAGAGTAAAACTCGTTTTGTTCATGCAATTAGCATGATGAGACACATATTGTGCAAACTTGTTAAACAACGAGTCGATAATGTCAGCTCCAAAGTGAGCTACAAGCATTGATTCACTCACTGCTCTTATACATTTGGCTTCTTTTTCCCCTGCTTTACATCTCTCTGAGTCATTGTCGTTACTCTGCCCAAGATCAAATCCATGAATCTCCAAGTCATTTATCTCGAATGAGCCTTCGTTTTTAATTATCTCCATAACTTCTTCTTTGTTAGGATCATAAAACGGCATGTTGAAAGACTCAACCTTTGATGCACTCACAACACCCTATGATTATTGTGTGGATTATGATCAGCTTGAATAATGTTTAAAATTAAACCACCATAAATAATACAGCTGAAAAATTGGTATAGTTACCTCAGAGACTAAGCTGCAGAGAGATTTGGATAACAGTGTCCAAAAGTGACAACAATCTCTGTACAATGGATCATCAAGATTGTTTCTCCCGATGAAACTGAGAACCATGCGTCCATTAGATACCATCTCCTCAGAATGTAGCTTTAGAAATGTCGTAAAGTCTCTTTGAAATTGACTCAAGTAAGCCTTGTATGTAGTTAAGGGACTTGAACTCGTTATGTACACAGATGAAGTATTCTTCTCTAGTCCTTCAGGAACCTAGAAAGCTCACAGTTCCATCATTTGAATCTTTTACTTAGATAAATATAAAAGCAAGTAAGTAGTTGTGAGACCTTAGAGAGAAAATGGAGGCTGTAAGATGAATGTACGAAATGGAGACTCTCGCGAGGAAAGAGCCTCGAGTAGAAGGAACCAGGGACTCCACAGACAAAGCACAATCCTTTGCTTTTAACTCTCTTGTTGAAGAAAGATATGAACTTGAATGTTGTGTTGAAATCGTTATTTGGTAGATCATTCAGACAACAATCAATCTCTGGTGGCTTTTTGTTACACTTTTGACATAACATAGTGATGGTGTTCACAATCTCAGACATCGTCAAGAATGTGTTTTGTCCAGACGCACATCCCAAATCAGCTACTTTAATGTAACTAGGAAAGTTTAAGTTTCTCATTATTTCTTTAGCATTCTTAACCACAACCGTCTGGCTTTCCATAGAACTCTTTTCTAAGAAAGGTCAATTAAAATAGAACTTTATTAGTTAAAAAAAAAATCGAGTGCCCATTGTAGAAGAGAATGCTCAAGTATTATTGATAGGGTAATTACAGAGTATATATACGAGTACATTAGGGTAAATACAAAGACTATACTATTTGTTCTATATATACATCTTATATGCCCCTTCAATATGGAGGGAGTTGTGTCACTCCAATCTTGGATATAAGTTCATTGAACCGGCAGCGAGACATAGGCTTTGTAAGTACGTCGGCTAGCTGGTCCTTTGTATTGACATGAGAGACCCGTAGAGCACCTGATTGAACATTGTTGCGAACAAAATGATAATCAAGTGCCAAATGCTTCATTCTAGAGTGAAATACCGGATTGCCAGCGAGATATGTAGCTCTGACATTGTCACAATAGATGACCGGCGCTGCAAGTAGAGTAATCCCGAGATCAGTAAGAACATAACATATCCACCTTAGCTCTGAAGCGGTATTGGCAACTGCACGATACTACGCTTCTGTGGAAGACCGGGAAACTACTTTCTGCTTTTTAGAGGACCATGAGATGGGTGTTGTGCCAAGATAAACAACATAGGCATTAGTTAACACAAAATCATATGGATCCCCTGCCTAATCAGCATCCGAGTAGGCGTGAAGGGTCAGAGGAGATGTGGCTTTGATAAAGATTCCATGAGATAATGTGCCTGCAAGATATCGCAATAAACACTTTGTGGCTTGCCAATGGAGATCTGTCAGGCTTGTGCATGAACTGGGACAATTTGTTCATCACATAAGCAATGTCGGGACACGTGAAGGCCATGTATTGTAGACTCCCTACTGTCGTGCGATACAAATTTGGATCCGTCATTGGTTCACCAGATCGTAAGGACAATTTCGGTGTAGGAGCCATTGGACTAGTAACTGGTTTAGCATCCAACATCTGAGTCTGAGTGAGAAGGTCTATAATATACTTCATCTGCATTAAGTGAAGGCCAGCTGATGAGCGAGTAGCTTCAACTCCAAGAAAATAGCTGAGCCCACCTAGATCTTTCAGTGAAAACCGAGCAGATAAAGCAACAATTATTCGGTCTATGAGTTTGTTATCACTTCCGGTGATGACTATGTCATCTACATATACCAACATATAGACCTGAGCGCCTGCAGCCGTGTATACAAAAAGGGATGTATCTGCAGAGGAGTTAACAAAACCAGAGGCAATCAAAAAATTCTTAAGTTCTTGATACCAAGCATGGGATGCTTGTTTTAATCCATACAACGCCTTCCGCAAACGACATACATGATGTAGTATGTCTTCATCAACAAAGCCTGAGGGTTGTAAGACGTATACCTCATCGGTGAGTGTTCCTTGAAGGAACGCATTATTCACGTCAAATTGACGAATTGGCCAATTTCTCTTCACCGCTACATCAAGGACCAATCGGACCGTTGTGGATTTTATAACAGAGCTAAACATCTCAAAATAATCCAAGCCATATCTCTGATTGAATCCCCTCGCCACCAACCTTGCTTTATACCTGTCAAGAGAGCCATTTGGTAAGTACTTTAAGGTGAAAATCCATTTTGTTGGAATCACGTTTTGGACCTGTTGCGGTGGGACTAAATTAAAAGTATGATTTCTGGTCACCGCATTGTATTCATCACTCATGGCCAATCTCCATTGACGATCTCGCATAGCTTAGGTTACGGTATTGGGGATAACAGGCCGGGTATTGACGGTGAAGGAGAGTTTGGTTTTGGCTTAGTTATGTTGTTTTTGGCTCGGGTGGTCATTGGGTGGTTATTCGTCGGATTAGTGGTGGTTGGGTTGGCCGGCGGTGGCTCTGGTATTGAGGGAGTCGGAGGATTAGAATCAGATGAGGATTGTGATGGCGAGGAAGCGTGATGCAGATGGGATTGTGTTTGTGGGCTTGGATTAGAATTGGAAGTGTCTAATGTTGGGCCATTTTGTAGTTCTGAATTATTTGACCTGAGAGTAGTTGGTGAGGTTATGTGGGCCAAATTGTCTATGGATTGTTCCCTTTGGCCCATAAGAGGTACCTGCAAACATGGATTCGCAACTGACCTCACGAGATTTCTCTCAGGCGAGGAGGCCAACAGAATCGATGGTTGTGTTACCGGCGGCGGAGCAAGGTGAGGATCTCTTGGCGGGGCAACGGAATCGGAGCTCCGGGAGTGACCGCTGAGGAACCATCGCGTGCGGTGGCGCTGAAGATGACGGTGTTGAAGACAGAGCAGATTCAGCCAAATGAGTAATCTTCGATCTGCTTCCATTGAAGGGAAATAGTGATTCATCAAATTGCACTTGCCTTGAAGTGTAAACTCTGCCAGTAATTATATCCAAACACAGATATGCACTTTGTTGAAGAGAATAACCGATGAAGACACAAGGAATTGATCGAGAATCCAATTTGTTGTGAGTGCAAGGTCTCAGCCAGGGGAAGCAGAGACAACCAAAGACTCTAAGCTTGAGATAATTAGGTGGACGTTCAAAGAGCTTAAAGAATGGAGAGGCGCCATCAAGAACCGGCGTCGGCATTCTATTAATGAGGTAAACTGTTGCTGCAAACACATACGGCCAGTACGCATTAGGAAGAAAAGCTTGAGATAGTAGCGTCAGTCCTTCTCCACAATATGGCGATGCTTCCTCTCAGAAACGCCATTATGTTCAGGCGTATGCGGTGGAGACGTGAGATGTGATATCCCGTGAGTGGCCAAATAGTTCCTGAGGGCAACATACTCTCCTCCATTATCGGAGTATAACGTGATGATCTTGGATTGGAAGCGATTCGCTACAAGAGCTTTGAAGGCTATGAAATGCTCATGGACATCCGATTTCTTTTTAAGTGGGTACAGCCAAGTATATCGAGTGAAGTGATTGACAAAAATAAGGTAATATTTGTACTGATCAATAGAGGTAATGGGAGAGGTCCAAACATCTGTATAAATAACTTGTCTTGGTTTATTTGAGCTGATTGTTTTTGAGGAAAACAACAGTTTATGGCTTTTATTAATGAAGCAATCAGAACATGAAAAAGATGTTTGTTTGGATTGAGAAACAGGAAGCTGAAAATGGGAAACAATTGATTGCATGATAGAAGTGGACGGATGTCCTAGCCGTGAATGCCAAGAAGCAAGAGTAGTCTTTGGTGATAGAGCCGTAAAACACGTGGTGATTGGCTCTGCCTTGGAATAATTGGGCCCTTGTTGAGAAATCCTTCACCTAAAAATGAGCAGGGAAGAATTCCACAGACACTTGGTTAGAGTTACATAGATGATAAACTGATATAAGGTTCTTTTGTAGGTTTGGAACATAAAGGACATCTGTTAAAGGTAAATTGCTGGAAGGAGTAGGGAGATAGAGGGAACTGTTATGCGAGATCGGAAGACCAGAACCATCAGCAATGGTAACCTCTTCTCCTCCTGTATATGGTTGATGAAGTGACATATTGTTGAGTTCTGTGGTGAGGTGGTGAGTGGCACCACTATCAAGCAGCTAATTGTTTGCAGGATATGAGGTTGCAGCTGCTAAGTTTGCTCTTGGCTGCCAAGGAGTAGAGGAAGGCGGGTTGTTGAAACCAGAAGATAGACCACCTGTGATATGGACATGATGTTTTCTTTCTTCCAATTTTTCAGCTGATGACGAAGTTGACGGACATGAGCTCTGCTAGGCTTAACATAAGTATCGGAGAGAGTCTGCCAGATCTGAGCGGATGTGACAGTAGTGGAGAGAAGCGGTTGAATCGTGATTGAAATTTCTCCCAAAAGTGCGCTGTATATGAGTTTGTCCTGGCGATTCCAAATGGAATAGGCTAGATTAGGCACAATGCCTTAATCAGTGGTGAGAGTGAGATTTGGGGCAGTGGTGGATCCAGTGACGTAGCCTACCAACGCATATCCATTAAGAAGAGCGTGTACCTGATGACTCCACATGACAAAACTATAGTCATTGAGCTTCGTGATATTGGACATATTCACGTTGAGGAGAATATGAGCATCAGTAACTTGTCTCAAATGATGAGATCGGTGAGGATGATGTTGCCATTGAATATGAATCAAAAGAGAATGAAGAGGCGGCAACTTTTTGAAAATAGGTTTAGGTATCGTTAGTACTCTGATACCATGTAGAAGATAATGCTCAAGTATTATTGATAGGGTAATTACAGAGTATATATACGAGTATATTAAGGTAAATACAAAGACTATACTATCCTTTCTATATATACATCTTATACCCATAGTTTAAGAATAAAATGAAAGATGAGAGAAATTACCTAAAGAAGAGAATTGGTGGAGTAACTATTATCTCTAATTCCACCACCCATACTTAAAGAATTCACAAAAAGATACTGCTTCTCTCATCATCCTCTTTATGATTTTCATCATCACTCTTACCATTAGACCTGCATCACAAATATGTGTGCATGATTTCAAAAAAGACAATAACACACACATGGCTATAGAGAGATACATGCATGCACAATTGCACATGCAAGAGAAGAACCTGGAAGACAGATTAATGGTGTGGATGAATCTTGAATCAACTTCTCCCATTGTTAACTTGTGCTGTTTAGGAGGCTACCACGTTACACTATTTATCTTTGTGGATCATCTGGCTCCATATTTTATGACTTTGCTATACGCTCTTTAATGAGGGATATGTTCCTCAATTGAATGACGTATAATCTTAATGGGCCACAACAAACGTGATTCATGCCGTGTTTAGTTGTAAAAACATTCTTACCCAAGCATGGGTATGAATAATTGATATTTAAATCGCTTTTTTACTGTTGTCGTGTGTTACTGTTTGCTAAACGAGACACTTGTGGTAATGCATGCATCTTCTATTCTCAATCTCTTCATGTTTTGTCCTAAATGATACAATCCTCGTAAACACTGACAATGACATGCACAAAAATGAATATAGAAATTGATTTGATCTAAAAATATAATGATATACATATGTTACATATTTAATCAAAAAAATTAGATGGAATAGTAATATTGCCTCTTTTATATATTCCCTAGCAAGCTGAGTCTTGCACATATATACGAATCTACAAAAGATTAATTTGGGCCATTCAAGCGTATGACGATTCTATGCTCTTTATTAAATTATAGCCCATATAAGTCATAATGAAGTGGGCTTGGCCCAATCTTTACATGACGATTAAAGTAGCCGTTGAGAGTACTAATCTACTAACTAGGTTATTCAAAGGCTCCAATCTATATTGAACAAACTGTAATGTAACATCTATCCTATATTAGTATTTTATATACTACCAAATATAGTATAACTAAAGTTGTACTCTCCCATTTCATAATATGTGTATATTTAAGATTTTCTTCTTTGATTTTTTTTAAATGGTTTTGTGTTCTCAATAAAGTTTTTTCTTTTGATAATTAGGAATTCTCAGATTTTGATATTCTTTCTGGATATTTAAATGAACCGTTAGATAGACACATATTCGTGTAAAGGGTGTTCGAAAAAATTATGACTTAATTTTATAATATTGGAGAATCGAACACGCGATATGGTTAATACTCGCACCTAGGCTTCAGTCAGAGATACAAAATCAAAGATGAAACAAAAAGTCCTGAGTTTTCATGTCATGTCTAATCAATTTATTGTCTTTTTATGTTTTGAAACAGACTTAAACTCTATGTATATATTTGCTGTCGTTTTTGCGTCGGATAGCCACGCAAATAATCCAACTAGTAAGTTAATTAGTAAAAAATGTAATCATTCAAGATGACATGAATTGAATTCTTTTTTGGAGAAAAATAGTTTATTAATTATTTATTCATAATCTGCAAAATACTCAATTCTGGGCACAAAAATTTAAAAATATAAGATAAAAGCGTATAATATATTATAGTGACTTTTATCGCATGATAACAAAATTATGATACTTTTCACAAATATATTTTTATATATAAAAAACAGATATGAGATGAATGACAAATGGGAAATAGATACAAAATATGAGTGGCGAGCCTTAGTGGAAACTATAATGATTGCTCTTTGTAAAAGAGTCTTCCATACTAATAAAATAAATGAAACAGTGAGTATATATATAGCCCAACCAAATTCTTTAAATGCAAATACTAATAATAAAATTATCAAAAAAATACTAATAATTTATATGCAAAAAAATGTTACGGCTGAAAATGAGAGAATTCAGAAAATGTCAAAAGAAAACGAGTAAAAGAAACCGACTTTTATTTATGCAGAGCAGAGATTACGGGACTTGGTGAAAATTAAAGTCACTTTTTCTTCTTAATTTGTCTGCGTGGGTATGTCTGCATTAAAGTTACAATTTTTATACCTTTTTGCATTCAAAATTATTACACTATGATTGGTGCCAATACCCATCAGAAACATTGGCCGCTTCAGCTAATTGATTAATACTATTTTTTACTGATTTCTATTTGAAATATATATAAAAATCTTGTAAGTGAAGGCTACGAGATAATAGAGATGACTTACTAGACCATCAATCATTATTCATTCTTTGATATCATTTTCTAACATTTGGTACTTTAATTGTTATATGCTTTGCATGTGATTATACTTTTATTGTTGGAAACTTGCATGTAATATGTATACGTAAGTGTATATAATGTACAAATCGTTAAGCTTTAATTCCCTGTGAGATTATTCATACATATATCAGCATGGTTAATTATTGCAAGCATGAGATCGAGTTAGTCGGTGTAAAAGTCTCACAACGCCATTATGACCCGAAGTTTAACGAACAAAACAGCTATATAAAGCAACTAGAAGATCTGACGGCAAGACAAAAAGACAGACCTAAATTGATTGTTTCTTGGATTACACTAAAACTCAAAAAAAGAGACTTCATAATTTTGAGTGTCACGAGACAACAATTCTACTTGAAGTTTGTATCATTAGACACGCACTAAGATATAAGTAAAAATATCGATTATTATATATAGAGTATTCTCCTTATCATATAAGCACACTGATCACTATACAGAATACAGATAAAGCAGATTAGTACATGGAATACCCAAAAAAACATGATTCCAAACTACTAAATGTTTCACTAAACTTTAATTCGATTCGTGGTTCATATAGAATTTGATTCTTTTTCTTTTATAATATATTTAAGCTAATTTGTTATGGACAACGACTGCTAAAGATTCTCGACGACGAAACATCAACTGTTTGGCTATGAAAGCTTCGATCGTTTTCTGAAACTCTTCGTTGCTCAGATTATCTTCTGGATAGTTCTTATCTTCATCATCCGAATCATTCTTTATTTCCCTACGCTTCTCTGTTTCTGATCTCTTTAGTGAACGTTTTACCACCATTTTTGGGCTCTGTTTTGTTCCACAAACGTCTGATTTGCTTCTTCTATAGACCTTGCTCGAATCTGAAACCGCATCATAGTGATTCGAATCTGATTCTATCTCGACGTGAGGAACACTCTCATCCTCGTTTGTGTTTGAGTTCATATCATCTGTCACGATTACTTGTTTATCCTCGTAGATGATCTCTTCTCTCGAACCTTCATCAGACGATTTTGGTCGATTCTCTACAGATTTAACGAAAGCTTGGTAGATTTCAGATTCTGTGTTTGCGGCTGAGGCTCCACCGGTTGTTTGATCGGAAGATTTGATGAAAAGAACAACAATGATGACATTTCCAAGGAGGAAGACAAACAGAGGAGTCGAGACAACGGCGAAGATACGGCGGAGAAAAGCTCCGGAGATTTGTACGGCGAATGGAAGGTGTGTGAATGACCAACAGATGAAGAAGAGAGCGACGCAGACTTCCGCCGCACGGAAAAAACGGCCGATACTTCGGAAACGGTTAAATCGTTGTAAAGCTTTGGCTTTCTCTGCTTTAACGTTATCGAAATCAATCGAATCCATTTCCCACAGAAGAAGAGAGAGTGGAGGAATGGTTCTTCTCTCACATATCTCTTTTATAGACGGACCAGACTCTCTCTTTTTCCTCCCTTTTGTTTTATTTTAATATATCTAACTTAGATATACATATTCGAGTTCATATTCTTCTATTATAATATATTTGAGAATTACTTAGCACTAAATATCACAAGTTGTAAGTTGTTAGAGAATAATCCACATAGCCACAATTATATCACAATCAAAATGTAATAAAAGGGAGAATCAGTTTTATTGATATTTCACGTGATAATAATAAGATGTAGTAAAGGAAGAGTGATATGTAGAGGTCGGAGAATTCACCATTATTAGGTTACAAGAACATCAATTCACAACTATGAACTTTGTATACATATATGGACATTAGTTAAGAATACTTGCAAAGAATCGATCCGACCATGATAAATGTGTATATATTTATGCTTTCTATTCCTAAGCATCATTGGCACATCCATAGACGCATACTTGCACGCACGCCTTCATATCGTATCATCACTCTCTCTATCTATATTTGTACGTATTTACCAAAATATACTAAAGTGTTGTATATATCAAATAGGCTAATAAGAGGAGACGAGTCGGAAGTAGCTAGGACCCCAATAATACTGAAGAAGATTGTTTCTTTTCTTGTTGGGGTCCTGATTATGAGTCAATAGCTTTGACTACTGACAAACTTCTCTACATTAATAAGTCTGACACAGTAAATAAAAAGAAAATCATCATCAATTTCACAACTATCTATCTGGTGTAGTTAAATAGCTTTTTCACTTTCACACTTTTCAACTTCTTTTTATTATATGGCTCACTCTCTTGTCTTCTTTCTCAATTTCTGCCATAAATACCGTACGTACGTATGTGTATAACTCTAGTTTGTAGATTGAGTTTGACAGAGAGCGATTGACGTATCATCATATCTTTCATTTACCAAAACAAATTTATGAATTTGTAAAAACGACACCCAGTTTCACCTCCACTGACAAGACACACTGCCGTGTGCCAACCCACACTCCAACTTCAACTTTTTTTTTTTTTGGATTTTAAATGTCATATCTTTATACCGTTTAATAGCCAAAGTTTACAAAATTAATACAATAATAAAAGCTACACCTACCAAAGAACAAAAGAGGGAGTTAAGGAGGATGCAAAAACAACCAAAGTACAATTCAAAAAAGGAAGAAGAGTGAGCATGCTTGGCCGGATACGATAGTAGACGACTTTGGAGGATGCAGTCCATGTTGTGGCGGATCACGGCTGGTGGTGTCACTTGCTGGGTGAAGACTCGGGAGTTCCTCTCCCTCCAAATAACGTAGACCGAGAGCTGAAGAACTAGCTTTAGAAAGACCAAAAGAGATTTTTTTGATGCAGCGATGGAAGAGCACCAAGAAGAAGCCAAAGATAAGTCCGATGGAGGGTTATGCTTGATCTTAGAGGCGAAAGGCTGCCAGATTTGTGATGAGTAAGAGCATGGGAAGAAGAGGTGCAAGTGAGATTCTTCCTCCGAGTGATAAGAGTACACAAAGTGAGGGAACTGTGAGACCCCATCTAGTCAATCTGTCACGAGACGGTAGGCGCTGTAACAGAGCAAGCCATAAGAAGAAACTGTTGATATGTATACATTTTAACTCATTTTAGGTATCTCATTTAGTATAATTTATTTCATAACATTTGCATCTGCTTTAGGTGCAATTAGCTTCATTTGCACACTTTGCATTTGTATTACACACATATTGCATTGAAGGAGTTTTCAGGTACTTGGAAAAAATAAATTGAAGCATTCTAGACGTTGTGGAGACTCTAGGATGAATGATCAGCTTGGACGAAGCAACATGAATATTGAGACGCATTTGGAGTCAAATATAAGCAAAGGATAGATAGAACAGAACCAGCTCAACGTCACCACTCAAGCTCGTGCTCGAGTCTGCACTGCACTCGAGATCGTGGTCGAGTCTGCACTCGAGCATGTGGTCAAGTCTGCACTCGAGTCTGTGATCGAGTATGCACTCGAATATATGGTCGAGTCTGCACTCGAGTCTGTGGTCGATTCTACCATCAAGTCTGTGGTCGATTCTACCCTCGAGTATGTGTCGAATCTGCACTAGAGTTTCTGGTCGAGTGGATTCTGTTGCCAACTGACTTGACGGGCCATTTTTGCAGATGGTCCAAATTGAATTTGAGCCTAACCACCTGATGGGCTGCTATACATGGGCTCAGATTTTTGGTAGTCCATATCAAGGCCAAATAATTGCTTAAACTCCTCAAGAACTGCAAAGATAACCATGATTGATGATTCTGCTCCGTCCGAAAAGACCAACAGGTCATCAACAACATTTAGGATTTGAGAACTAGAGTAAAATCATGTTATTAAATTCGCATCGTTGCCAAATGGGTTTCTGTTAGCTACATTTAGGATTTTCAACTTTCTGAGATCAAGTTTTGTTTGTTTCCTGGTGACTACTCACCTATGTTTTTGCTTGTTGCGTTATGTTTCAGATGCTTCTTTATTCATATTAATTGTGTACTCAGCTGTTAAACCAAATAACATTTATAAATAATATATGTAATTTTGAAATTTTAAATAAGTTGACTCTGGTCAAAAACCTGTTATCTTTGTTAATAGAAAGCAGTGGTATTTTTTTTGTGTCTCTAAAAAATAACCATAGAGAGATAGAGTTGACATTGACTCTATGACTCTATCTTTAGCTATGGCTTCTTTGAGTTTCATCTTCTTCTCACCACTTCTTCTTCTAAGCCTACTCATACAATCTAGATCTTCCTCTCACATCACTCCAACTTCCACATTCTCGATTCAAGAAGCCCCCATCAAAGATATTAGACTTGTTTTCATAAAGAAGAGACTAACATCAAAACAGCTTGTTGAGTTCTATCTCAAATCAATCTCAAAACTCAATTCAACCCTCCACGCAGTTATTGAGACATTCCTTTGTAAAATAATATTCTTAAGAATAAACAATCAACATGTACACCATTTTCTCACCGTTGATTCATTATTTCGATCATATTCTTTTCTTCTTTATCAATCCACTGGTTAAGGAAAAAAAACACATTATTATCTCCTTCAGTGTATATCTTTGTTTTGAATTGTGTTAGGTGATGGTCGGACGGTAAGGTGACGCGTAACGCATAATTAATTACTTGAGAATTAAACGGGGATTAATTAGAGACTTTTTTAAAAATATTTTTTAATATTTTATAATTTTATAAATAATAATATAGAGTTAAAATTTCAGTTAACAGATATGAGAATAAAAGATAAGTGTAATTATAGATAGAATCTGAATTAATCATCCAGTTTTTAATATATCCAACCAATAATCATTCTTCTTGAGTAGTATTTGGTCCGATTTCTTGGTTTAATAATTAAAATCCTGGTTTCAAGAATTGATTAAATGAACCGATTCAATTGAGATTGGTATAGATCAATTAGTGTGGTTAAAATCATCTATCATAACAGAGAACGATGACGGTTTGGTCTTCTTTGAAGGTTAATTCATTAACCAGTTAATTAAAGGAGAAGACTCAAATTATTAATGGGCTTCGGGTTTTATGAAGCGGGCCAGGATTGGATCCAAGTGAGGATCCAAACCAAGACTAAATCCTCTAATCTTCGTCCACGTGTATTACTTATGGTCATTGATGCAAGGATGTTGACCATAAAGTGAAAAAGCATCATACCATCTTTATCTTCTTCTTCTGTTGGTGCGAAGGTTTTTCCAAGGAGAACAAAAGGTAGTTACAGAGATTTGTAGCTTAGGCTTTCAACTTCTATCTTCTTTTGTATTTCTTTCCAAGCTTTGAGAGAGAAACACGGGTGAGAAATAGGTTCATAGAGAGTTGATTTGGGAGTGAGAAAGAAGGTGATTGTCTCTGTAATCAAGCTCAGATTGAGCTAAAGAAAAGGACCGAAGATTATAGTGGATTCCGGAGTATAAACTCCGGCGAGACGTAGGATCTCTTTGAGATCTGAACTCGTTAAATCGTTCCGTGTCGTTCTTCGTTTTCATCTAATTTTCTTCAAAGATCGTAACAAACAAGTGATTGTCAAAGTATGAACTCAGCTCGAGTTTAACATTCTTCCTAAATGTAAGTGTCGAACACTGAAAATTAAAGCAACATAGCAAAAGAACAAGAACTGAAGCTGGATTGTCTATTATACAAAATTAGTTAAAGGGGTCGGCATAGTTGAGAGCTATCGATCAAGTAGGAGGCGTGGCTTTGTATTTAAGTTTATAATAAGAGATTTTTTCTTATGCCGATTTGAACAAAAGTAGCCGACTTTTCCAATTCTACGGACAATGCGGAGGGAAATCGGTCAACCGCATAACAACGCCGATCACCTCTAAGTCGCAGCGGTGAGACTCCGATGAACGATTTTCCGACCGTGTAATCGGCTAGTCGGCCGATATTTAGAACATGGGTGTATATACAACGTTTGCTAAGTGTTGAATGTCTAGGGCCCAAATATGAGCCCAAATATCCAGGCCCAGCCCAATTTCTTGAGATGGATTGGAGTTAGCTATCAATATACGTGTATGGAAATAATTTAAGAAGGAAGCATCGTCTTCGAGGAGAAGAGTTACGTGGCTCTCATCGACGATGATATTTACTACCGACAGAAAAGAAGAGGATAGATATTTTTCTTTCCACCTATATTCATCAATCTGTCATGGGATTAAACACGTACACTTGGTGTCGACATGAATAAAGCTCAATCAAATCCATTTCTATAATAGTTTCGGTTTTATCTATGGACACGTGTCATGAAGCAACGTCGCCTACAGTTTCTAAAGCTAACACGCGTCCGTTTCTAAATAAAGAGATAATTGTTTTAATATTTGATCCATATCCGAAACTGGATATAAATGTAGCTTTCCATGCGTTAACGAACCTTCATCGATCAAACTCATAAACCTCTCAGTATCTAAGAAGAAAGAGTTTTAACTTAGCTAAAAACAGTGTGTTTGTTTGCTTAGAAGAAGAATAAGAAGATGGCATCTTACCAAAACCGTCCCGGAGGTCAAGCCACTGACGAGTATGGAAACCCGGTGCAGCAGTTGGACGAGTATGGTAACCCGATGGGTGGAGGAGGATACGGAACAGGTGGTGGTATTGGAGCCACTGGTGGTGCTTATGGCACAGGTGGTCAAGGATATGGTACTGGTACGGGTACTGACGCCTTTGGAACTGGTGGAGGAGCTAGGCACCATGGTCAGGGGCAACTCCATAAGGAAAGTGGTGGCGGTTTAGGAGGAATGCTTCACCGTTCTGGATCTGGATCCAGCTCTAGCTCGGTACATACCAATTTAACTCAATACATACTGATGATCGATGTCTTATTTATTATGATTTGTAATTCTGATGTTATTTAAATCAAATAGGAGGATGATGGACAAGGAGGGAGAAGGAAGAAAGGAATAACACAAAAAATAAAGGAGAAGTTGCCAGGTCATCGTGATGAGTCAAGTCAAGCTCAAGGAATGGGGATGGGAACCGGAACAACCACTGGTTATGGGGCAAGTGGTTACAGTGGAGAGCATCACGAGAAGAAGGGAATGATGGACAAGATCAAGGAAAAGCTTCCCGGTGGTGGTGGTCATTAAGTTATGAACAAATCGTGTGTACATCATAAATAAATATGATAATAAGGCATGCTTGTAACGCAGTCGCATTCGGTTCTTGTTACTTATAATGTATGTCCTGCGAGATGTGTTGTTTGGCTTTTTTTATGAGTGTGTAATGAGCATCTGGCTCTTTTATGTTCTGAGATGTATGTATTAGTTATGTACTCTCAGTCTCATATATATAATCTGCTTTCTTGTTACGCCTTTTCTCTACGACCTCTCTCTCGTAACACATTATGTCTGCAAATTCTTGGATATAGTCTGTTTTTGAACGTCTAGTTAGATGAGGGAATGTTTTCGAGCTTTATACTTTCATACTGTACTGGGCTTTAGCTTGGGCCTAACTAGAATTGATGCTCGGGCCTCTGAGATCTTGGAGATTTGCTCTTGTTCTTTTTATGTCTAAATGCTTTAAAATTTTACTGACAGAAGTTCTCTCTTTGCAAATTTTATAGACATTTAATTCCTGTTGAGCCTTATTTTATCCGGTTCCTATATGGTTGTAGAAGAAAAAAACGAAAACGAAAATAACCAAAACCTGAACCGAATGTTGGACTGATACACATGTAAGAACAGGAAACATACAATGAAGCAGCAACTTGGAACGCAGCATTTTAAATTGACCAAAAGACCTATTGAAAAAGTGTATATACATGGTTGGATAATGTATTCTTTTAACGACTATGTTCTTATTCGTCATCATTGCACGAAACGAAAAAGGAAACTAGTTGGTTTGGTTTTGTGAGGGAGAGCAGTTGAAGCTGTTTCTCAATGATTTTGTTATTATCTGCACTTCATTATGTATTTGTCCTGCTCTATAAACCGTATCTATTTGTTAAGAACACAATAGGATTACTAGTTTTTAACTTTTAATTAGCAGTTAACATTTTTTGACTAATTGGTCAATTGTCAACCAAGTAAACCCCTATGGATGTCATTGTTTACGTACCTTAATCTCTCAATTTAATAAACATGATTCCATACAAACATCTTCTCCGTTTGGTATGAACTTACTAATTAAATGCTTAATATATGTTTTGATATTTATGTAACCAAATTCCATACAACAACTGCAAATAATCATATGATATGAGGTACATAAAGTGGTCTTAAATGAGGAATATACAAATAAAAAAAAGCTAACAAATCATATCATGTATTCATACCATCAATTCTTAAAAGAATAGTGTACCTATCTAATCCAATATATAGCTAAAATTAGTTACCAACTCCAACGTCTTTCTCAAATATCCACAAAGTCTACTCTATAAATGAAACCCTTTGCATTACACACAATCACCAAGTACAAGTAACCGAGTTAAACGCACGGAATCGTCAAGAGAAAAAAATCCCGAAAGAAAAAGAAAAAAATGGCTAAGTTATTGAACATTCTTATTGTAGCTCTCTCCCTCGTTGCATTATCTCCTCTTTGTTTGTGTTCCAAAGCCTATGGAACTGGTGGTTATCTCTTTCCTCAGTTCTACGACCACTCATGTCCTAAAGCTCAAGAGATTGTTCAGTCTATTGTCGCTAAGGCATTTAGAGAAGATCCTCGCATGCCTGCCTCTTTGCTAAGACTCCATTTCCACGACTGTTTCGTCAAGGTTTCAAGCATACCAAACTTCCTTCAAGTTTGGCTAGGAAATTAATTCCAATCTTTTGATACATTTTCTCATTTTGATTGGTCTTGTAGGGATGCGATGCTTCGATACTATTAGACAGCAGTGGTTCAATAATCAGCGAGAAACGATCAAATCCTAACCGAGACTCAGCTCGTGGTTTTGAACTCATTGAAGAAATCAAACATGCCTTAGAACAGGAATGTCCTGAAACAGTTTCTTGCGCTGATATCTTGGCTCTAGCTGCTAGAGACTCAACTGTCATTGTAAGTCATCACACTTCACTATATATATAGTCTATATACAGACAAAGTTATTAGATCATAATAGTCATTTTTATACATATATATATATATAGACTGGTGGACCGAGCTGGGAAGTACCTCTAGGAAGAAGAGACGCGAGAGGAGCTAGCTTGAGTGGTTCCAACAATGACATTCCTGCTCCCAACAATACTTTTCAAACCATCCTCACTAAATTCAAACGTCAAGGCCTTGATCTCGTTGATCTTGTCTCCCTCTCTGGTACATATCCATCCATCTTTTCTTTTATAACATGTTCGTTCGCTCCTAAGTTATGTTACACCCGAGGGCTAGATAAACCCATAAACCATATAAAATCCCTCAAAATGTCCCATACAGTATGGTAAGGGAGATTCGAACTCGAGTATCATATTACTACATCACAACCGTGTTGGCTCCATCCATCGTTATTATAGATCCAATAATTTTGATTTTTCCTGTCTTTTTTTATTGTCCTAAACTTTTATTAATCTTATATTTGTACATATGGTTTACAGGAAGTCACACAATCGGAAACTCGAGGTGTACAAGTTTCAGGCAAAGATTATATAACCAGGCCGGTAACGGAAAGCCAGATATGACTCTTAGCCAATACTATGCCTCTTTGTTGCGTAAACGATGTCCAAGATCCGGTGGTGACCAGAACCTCTTCTTCCTCGACTTCGTGACACCTTTCAAGTTCGACAACCACTACTTCAAGAACCTAATCATGTACAAAGGATTATTGAGCTCCGACGAGGTTCTCTTCACGAAGAACACAGAGTCGAAGAAGCTTGTGGAACTCTACGCTGAGAACCAGGAGGCCTTCTTCGAGCAGTTTGCTAAATCGATGGTGAAGATGGGAAACATCTCTCCGTTGACGGGCATGAAGGGAGAAATCCGGCGAATCTGCCGGAGGGTTAACCATGGTTATTGATGAAATTGATCTTTATAAGCACATTAATGGTTTTGTTTCATGCATTTGTTTTGCATGGACGTGATCATTGAGTTATCTATTTTCTTTTGGCTTTGTTTGTATGAATGTGTATTTGTATGTTTACTAAAAGTTGATTTTGTTTTCGAAAAAGATTATCTATTATTCGTTGGTATTTGCTTCATCTCCTCCGCTTTGATTTTTAACGTGCAAATATGCAAACCAACGTTTCGTGTCGTTAATCTGGGCCTTGAAATTTATGTATTGGGCCTTGAATAATCATATTATATAAAATATAAATGTATTATAATTTGGGCTTATCAACTCTGAATAAACGACGTCGTGTTTGGGATCACACAAATCTCGTACGGGAATCGGAGATCGTACCGGAGGACGGCGACTATATCATCAACTGTCCTTTCGCTTCTTTTTACGCGGCATATGAGTCCTTGACTTCTGATTTGCATCGTTAGCAATAGCGGTTAAGGCCAATCGTATCTAAGGATTTGTTTATGGCGACGCCGTGGCAGTGGGAAAATGCCACCGCCGGCGCCGTCGCTGGATTCGCCACCGTTGCTGCTATGCACCCTCTCGATGTTGTTCGTACGAGATTCCAAGGTCTGTTTTTTCACTCCTGGAACTGACTACAAACTCAATTCTTAATTCATCGGTTCTTTTATAGTTGCTTACTTGATTCAACAGTCAACGACGGTAGAGGGTTGACTCTCCCGACGTACAAGAACACAGCTCATGCTGTCTTCACCATTGCTCGTCTTGAGGTTTTGAGACATGAATCTCTCTTTATTTACCCTTTCTGTATTTTTCTTGCCAGCTTCCATATATTCTTCTCTATGCAATGTGGTTAAGTTGACTCATCTTTCCACTTGTTAGTTTAGTAATTAGATGATTTTAGTTTCTGAATTTGTGCTCTCCACTGCGCATAATCCATTAACATTTCTGGTTTATGGGTTTTGTGAGTCATCACCTTTTCCATCTCTGCTTTATAGCTGATATAACCCAATTTTTTTAAAAACATCTTCCGCAGGGCTTGAGAGGACTTTATGCAGGCTTCTTCCCTGCCGTTATCGGTTCTACTGTTTCATGGGGCTTATACTTCTTTTTGTGAGTGTTACATTTGTTTAGCACATATTTGGCATCAGGATTGTTAATTAAACAGAGCTATGGTTCAACGTGAATAAATATACTAAGGCTTTTCCTTTTTGTTTTAACTGTTTCGGATGTTATTGTTTCTGATCACTCCTCGAAAAATTTTTAGACTTTTGTTCACCCATGGATCTTTTTTAATGTTCTAAAACACATACTTCATCTCTCTGTAGTTATGGAAGAGCCAAACAGAGATACGCTGGAGGCAGGGACGATGAGAAACTCAGCCCTGGCCTTCACCTTGCTTCTGCTGCTGAAGCAGGGGCCTTGGTGAGTATTACAGACTCTGATTACAGATACCATAAACATCTTGTTTTTCCTATGTTTTATTCTATCTCAATTTTAAGCTTATGATGCTTCCAGGTCTGTTTATGCACAAATCCTATATGGCTTGTCAAAACAAGATTACAGCTTCAGACACCTCTTCATCAAACTCAACCATACTCCGGACTACTTGGTTTGCACCATGCTGTCCGGTTTCAATTTTCACTATTACTTGTGTTGTATTCTAAATGTTTCTCTGGTGAACTTTAGATGCCTTTAGGACCATAGTGAAAGAGGAAGGACCCAGGGCGCTTTACAAGGGTATTGCCCCTGGTCTTGTACTGGTTAGTAACTATTCTAATATGTCCCCTGTCATGTTCGTTGGTGAAACTACTACAAGGTCTACAGATTTGGAATAATTAAAGATGTGTATTAGTTACTAAAAAGGTCTTATAGATTGTATGATTTACATTTCTTGGGATGATTCTGAATAAATTTCTTCAGCAGGTTTCTCATGGTGCTATTCAGTTCACAGCCTATGAGGAACTCCGTAAAATCATTGTGGATTTAAAAGAAAAGGGGAGAAAGTCCGAGTCCACTGACAATTTATTGGTAGAGATTTCCTCCTCTTCATAGCCTTACGTTGCAATTAGATTGGAACATTAGTCTCAATCTGACGCCTATTTCAGCATCACAAATATACTATATCTAACTCACTCCTTTTCCATTTTAAATTTAGAACTCAGTAGATTATGCTGCACTTGGCGGCTCCTCCAAAGTTGCTGCAGTTCTTCTTACATATCCATTTCAGGTTATTCGAGCACGATTACAGGTACCTACTGATCATGTCTTCAATCTTTTTGTTATTAGCTCAGTTCTAGATCTTTGAACTTACTTACATCAACTGTTTCTGCAATATTTGAGGACTTCATTAATATTGTTCTTTTCTGGTTCAGCAACGACCTAGTACTAACGGAATTCCAAGATATATAGACAGCTTACATGTCATCAGAGAAACTGCAAGGTTAGTGCTTTTTGTTTTTAAAATCTCGATTATGACTGAAAAAATGATGTTTTGGTTAGTTTTAACTTGGGGTTCTGTAGATTCGAGGGTCTCAGAGGTTTCTACAAGGGTCTCACTGCAAATCTTTTGAAAAATGTTCCTGCATCTTCCATCACATTCATCGTCTATGAAAATGTTCTGAAATTGCTAAAACAGTCTCCAACCAAAGATTAGATCTTTCTCTTCCTTTACTTTTATTAGACTCAACACACAGTTGATCTGTCATCCAATACTAAATTATTCTTTGATATACATAAACACTACAGTTTTGCAACATGTAGTTTGATTAAAATTAATGGAAACGATGCGACTCTAGCTTCTTCAGTACATTGGAGCAATCGGTTAATTAGAAAACTCGCTAAGCTTCTTGCTCCAGTCAACATGGTAATGCAACTCTGTAATTAATCCAAATGGATACTTTGTCAATATCAAATTAATTAATGTTTGATGTTTAACTGTCATTTTCTAAGTTCTAAGAAGTATACATTAAAAACATTCGACAAAAACACTCGTTAAAGAAGTTAATTATTCGTGTAGTTCCATTGGTAATGATCCCAGCTTGATATCATGGAAAAAGATTCCAGCTTGGTTAAACAAAGAGAGCAAATGTAATAACTTATCATGAGAAAGCTTCGATGGTCTCTTCTCTTCGAACTCATTTGATCTCAGAATTCCAATAACCTTTTCCTTGAGCATACTTGCTTCTGTATCCAAACACAACAAATCATCTTTCCCATCTTCTTCATCATCACTGTCACAATCACCACATGTCTGATTCTGATTCATAACCCCAGCCTTCGAACCACTCCTCCCTGCAGACAAACTCAGCAACTCCATGACCTTCTTCTTCTGTCTAAACATGGAACCAAGCGTCTTATTCTTCTTCCCGAAACACGTTCGAGTGAATGCCAGCCATTCTTGAACATTAACATCCGGTTTTAGCTCCTTTGGTGTAATCATAACTACAGATGAATCGACTTTAGGGGGTGGTACAAACTCTCTTTTACTCACGTCCATCAAGAATTTAACATCAGCTACTAATTTCACGTTCACCGCTAATCTGTTGAATTCAGAATCTCCTGGATTTGCCAAGAGCCGGCGGGAGAATTCCTTTTGAAGCAAGAGTGTGGCGCTGCGAAAGGTATTAGAGCCGTAAACAAGCTTCGCCACAAGAGGGGAAGATATATTGTAAGGAATATTTGCCACCGCGAGATCAAACTCGGGGAAATCTGTCTTCAGAACATCTTGTTGAATAATCTGTAAAATCCACCGACAAAGAAGAAGAGAAAAGGAGGGTAAGTGAATGTATTTCTTCTGTTCGGCATTTCATCGAACAGGTTGTGTGCGTCAAAGCTAAACTCCCCCAAAAACAAATAATTTTTGTTCCTTAAATCAATCCTAGCAGAAAAGGCTCTTCTTTTAGCAGGAATTACCGTAAGTTTATTTGCAAAAGCATGGCCAGAAACTCTTTTGCGGAGAATTTCCACCATACGCTTATCAATCTCAACAGCGACGACGTTCTGGGCAGCTTCTAGAAGCTTCATAGTGAGATTTCCAGTACCAGGTCCGATCTCCAGAACAGTATCGGTCGGCCTAACATCAGAGCTTCGGACAATGGCGTCCAGAACTCTGGTGTTAGTAAGAAGGTGTTGGCCTTTGCTCTTGTGCAGAAACAATCCATCGTGTTCCTTCCTCACATTCCTCTCGTACCCTCTTCTCCAGCTATCGTGATCGGATTTTGTTCGAACCTGAGAGTGAGAATCCCGTCGGGAAAGTAAGGAAGATAAGTAGAAACGAGTTGAACTAATTTTGTAGAGCGTTTGGCTTTTCAGTCGAAAGAGCATCACTTTGGTTCAGTCCCGAAATATCAAGCTCTGTACTAACTCAAAGAGATCATAATCAGCCAAGTCTTTGAAGTTGTCTGAAAACTGACCCGAGTATATGTAGTGGAAATATTTGAACCCAAATAGTTTAAATCCAGCATTTTCTTGAAACATAACCTACAACTCAACTGGGTTGGTACTTTATTTCTTCAAATAGTTTAGTATCATCTTTGCTATTTTTCGTTCGGAATTTGATTTTATATAGTTGTGTTTGTTTCACGTTATATTATTCAGGATTTGAGGATTACTGTATGTCGATTTTGTCGTTGGTAACAATAAAATCAGTTTTGTTTTGTAAGGAATCATTCATTACTCCTATTCTATCTTTGAGTTGAATTTTCTCATTATCATGTGTCAACACTATCCACTTTACGATATATCACTTCACTCACACTCTTGTTTTCTCTTAATTATTTTCCGTATTTATCTAGCTAATTCATGTATATGTTAATGCATCTTTCAAAATTTCAAGATGATTGTGATACTATTTTGCCATATTGTATATAGTTTGTGTTGTGTATGCACATGTGATTTGTAACTTGTGTGCAATTTATAAACCTATAAGTTCTTATCTCTCACGGATCCTTTCATTCCACTCCAATGCATTATCAGGTCGTATTTTCAGCCTACCAAAAAAAATTCAGGTCGTATTTTCATCCCCTCTAATTTAATTTAAAAGTTTTAAAATTTTTGGTTTTTCTTCACTTTTATCTATTTTAAAAGATATTCAAACTTTAAGAAGCTTTTATTTTTAGATTTACAAATAATGTGAAACTAATCGGATTTTAGTTCCATCGTTAGAGATTCTAAAAACTTGATTTGTATTTTTATTGTTATATGTACATTTAATATTCAAGTTTTTTGAAGAGTTTTTTTTAAAGATACTAAACTTATATATGAAAACTATTAGATTTTGAATTCTTTCAATTGGCTTTGTCATTTTATTGTTAGAATTTTACAAATCCTTTTTTAGTACTAAAGTTAGAAATTTCAAAAATTCTATTCGTATTTTCATTGTTATGTAGATTAATCATTTTTATAAAAAATTATATCTTAAATTTTAAAACTTCAACTGCCATTTTTTTTCTCAAAAATTAGCCTTTAAATTTGTGAAGAAACAATTTATATTGTTAAAATTGTCTCAACTTCTCTAAGGTGTAAAGAATACCGAAAATCAGAACGGTAATGACGGACGCTTGACTGCTAATCTCCCTAGTGAAGAGGACGCTCAACGATATTTGTCATGGAATTGTTTGTAGAAATGACCCACAAATCTTAATTATATAAAATTAATTATAGAGACATGCATATATTATTCTAATACGCTCTATGGTGCTAATATCGAGGAAATAATAGTTTCACCATTACGGCAACACCAGAATTACTGGGTCTTGCCGGTGTTGGATCTCTTTTTTCATCTTCTTTATTGCTATAATGTCCCTTTCTCGATGTCGTTTCTCTTCTTTCCCTTTCCTCCGCCGGAATCCATGAACGGTTGTGTGAAGCTCAAAGTTCAGTTTTCAGAGGACGAAACTACCTTCAACATCTTCTCCACCGTCTCTTACCGTCGGAGCCAAGGTCTGTGTATCTTCCCTTGTTCCGTTTACCTCTGTCGTGTCCTTCGTTTGTGGTGTCTGTTTTTGTTTTGAAATTTTTCGGTGGCTTTCGCCTACCGAGATCCTCGTTTTCATATTTTTCTCGTCCGAGCTCTTGTGGCTCTTCAAACTATGCTTTGGACTCTTCGATGTCTTCCTTGGCTACCGTCGTGGTGTTTGGAAGATGTCTCCATGCTTTCCCGTGTCGGCAAACACGAGACATTGTCACTGAGAGCTTTATCTCGGCTGTTTCTATCAGACTATCTGAATATGTCGGAAAGATGCAATCAGGTGCCGCCGCCGCAACGTTGGCTTCAGCTAGGGCGAAGTGCTATTAGTTTTCTCTCCTTACTGGACTTTTTTGGTTCATAGTCGTAAATGGGCATGTCCTTTGGAATGGACTTAAGATTGGACCAAGGTATTATTGCTTGCTAGCAATAATAGTAGAGTACAACATTATTGTTACGAGCCTTAAAAAGGTTTTGAATAATTATCTTTTAGGCTTTAAATCTTTTTCTAGACTAATTTATCTTTGGATATTATTAGACCTAGATCTAGCTTTCCTTTGGAAGAGAACGGTGTTCTAAACACTTTCTATTTCAGAGAAGCTTTTCCAAAATTTGAATAAAAAATTCAACCACTTGGTTTGTTTAACTGCTTTTCATAGAGACAGAAATAGGAATCTTTCAAAAATTCTCTTCAGAGGCAAGAATGTATTTCGAATCCTTATCCAAAAGTTTCAGTATGTTTGAGTTGTTCTATCTCTATCTAGAATTCTATCTAGAATGTAATCATGAATGTGGTTTGTATCTTTTTCTTCAATACTGATGTAATCATGAATGTTTAAGATAATGAAATCAGTTGTTCGATATAAAAAAAATGCATGCAATACAAAATCATTGATATTCTCAAGCTGCATACGTACAAAATACATGCATCCAAAGATGTATTATATCAATTTATTATACATCTAAATTACCCAAGTTGCCTGAAATTCGGAATAATATGCATATATAAGCTAATAATAATACTAGGGTCTGCAATTTTGTATATGATACTATTTAGCAAAGTTAATTATAAGAAAATTAGGCGTGACAAAATAGATTGTGGTCCTGTTTTTGTTTTTTTTCTAATCGCAGACTTCGTTTCAACAAAACAGTGCGTAAATTAACAAAAAAAAAAAAGTGTGTATAGTATAACAAGTTTAGGTTAAGTTTTGTCATATGTATAATTAACGTTTGGGTTTTATGTAACGGCGGACCTATGTTTTAATAAGGGTATGCAATTGAACCTTTAATTTGGGAAATTTTTTTTTTTTAACATAAGTAAATTTTTTTGATATTCAATTCAACCTTTTTCCTTTTTTTTACACCCCAAAAGTATATTAAAAACATATTAAGCAAATGTTTTGTTACATTATGACATTTTTGTGAGGTTTGAATCCATTAGACTTAGTAAAAAAAATTATATGTACTTTGTTTTCTAGTAAAGTTTTAGAATCTTACGAGAACTGCAAAACACTCTTCTTAACACTAGAGGTTGGAACTATAACTGTTATCTTCACCATTATCGTTGTATAGTTATTTTAGTTTACTCATGTATTATATTTTGACTCCCATCAAAAAAAATTCAGGGTCCACACAATCCGCCAGTTACAGGGTTAACACAGGAATACATGAGTTTAGAAACAGTAAAGGCTTCTTGTGCATGTGCATGTGCATTGGCCATTGAGCATGACATTTGGAGGAACCAGCATTCCAGTTCCTTTGGACCCACACTAACCCAATCTATACTCTCTTTTACATTTCTCTTCTTCAAGAGAAACAAATAATAATGAAACAATAGAAACATAACCCCTCAAATCTTTTATGTCCTTCTTTTTCAGCTTCAAAGAATACTGAAAAATAAATTAAAAAAGAGATTAGTTAATTAATTAATGAGTAATACTTTTTTATACTTTTGGAAACTAAAAAAGAGTGTGGAGAAGCAATGAATGGGTGAAAGTAATACCAAGCCAGTGCGTGCTTCTTTTGTACCAAACACTCTTCTTTTTCTTCTCATCATTATAATTTAATTTTTATTTTACTTTGTTGGTTTAATGTAAAATGGTTAAAATGATGTATAAACTTTAACTAAAACTAGGGGTTATATCGGGCTACACCCGGTTTTTATGCATTAGACATATGTATACAAAAACTACTCGGAAAATTTTTTATTTTTATTATTATTATTATCTAACAAAGATTTTACATCACTTGCGTATAGCGGAAATTATGAGACAAGGCGTGTACAACTGCAAAGGAGAGATGAAGCCATCAGCATGTGTAGTGTAAGACCAAGGAAATAGAAATAAAACTTTTGTCCGTCTAAATTATATTCTCACATTGGCTTACATTTTCTGGAAGCTGTGAAGAAGTTCAATTTCTGGACTTGAACCCACCAAATACTTTTTCTTTTTCATTGGAGATTGCCAATATTCCGTACCTCTGTGGTTGGTAATCCATAGACATGTCTCAGCCTTTACTCCCATCAGCCATGAGCTCAAAAGCACCTAAAACAAAAATATGGCAAATACGTGAATTTTATTAATGGTTTGATGTCATATTGGTATTCTTCCTATATTGGGAAAAATTTGCAATGTTTTTCAATAGAATGGAAATGTGAGAATGTATAACAATTCATATAACAGAGTAATAAATACAGTTTAAAAAGTAAGATCATTTATGTGTTCCAACTTTTTCTATACACTGCTAAAGGCTCCTATGTTAACCTTGTATATCAAACTTTCTCGGTTCGGTCTGATTTCAATAAAATTAAGAAGACCGAATATCGTTACCTTCCACCACATTTACGCGACATGAATTTCTGGCGTCAGAACTGTCGAAGGAACAGTAACCAGGTGTGATTCGACGTAAGCGACCCCTAATAAGGCGGCTGATTAATATGCCTTGACGGCCTCACTCGTACTCTCCTGATTCCCCACGTCGGAAAATTCCGTTAACCCTCCAGCCCAAGAATGAAGTTTGAAAAGATCAAAGAACCTCCAACGGATCATCAAATTTGAAATTAGCTCTATCTGCCCAATTTCAAGAGTCAGCACAGCAATCACATATACAAAGTAACCTAAATGATAATGATGATAGTTGAAACATAGTTCATTGTTGTATCTAAAGAAGTTCAATACTTCAAGAGTCTGGGCTGCAAGGTCTTCAACATGAGGGTAAAGATCATTGAAACAATCTGGAGCAGCTCCAAACTACAAAAACTCTTGTTGAAACAATGGAACTCAACACAACATAAGCAAACAGTGTAACAACTTTTTATATAAAAAAGGAATAAACATTTTGAAGAAAATCAATTTAGCAAACCTCATGTCGTGGTACACTGATAATTGATGCTGAATCAAAGGCAAAGAAACAATCATCGGAAACACGACACCTGTAGCAGACATTAAAACACGCAAGAATCTATAATCAAATTATGAAGTTATGTGAAAGTGAAAAATAACTATGAACGAAATATATTTCCCACTCATACAATTTAATGCTACATTTGGCATTAATGTTGGTTTCTCTTGATTTCCTTAAACTACAACTGAAAGTAAAACATGGAAAGTTCGATATGATGCTCCTGCAAAAGATCTGTAAAAATAAGCAAGAAATAAAACCAGTCTATATCTAATTTAAGAGGAAAACAAACAATACCACATGCTGCATTCTCATATGCACACCATTAGTCTTGATTCAAAATCAGAACAGAAGAAAGAGGAACTCGAGTGCTATTCAGAACACACTCAACTGGAGTCATCACTGTTGTAGGCAACTCCTCATAGTCCTGCAAGAAACAAACCATCTCCAAAGCATTACAATTTTAAAAAGAGCGCTATAAACAATGTTCTATCATTGCATAAACAATAAAATATTTGTGCCTTATGGCCCTTCAAAGAACTGCTGATGTGGATGGCCTAGGAGGCTACAAATAGGAATTTTTAGTATATATAGATTAATTAGTTTAAAATATATTGTGACATTCAAAAATCTTTGAAAAAGGAACACAGGGCTCGAGAATTCTTCTTTTTGTACTATTTTCAGGATTCACATTCTAACTCAAAAAGAAAAAGAAAAAAATTGTTAAAAGAGTTTGTGTTAATGATGATGAGTCTTTGATTATGGGAGTTTGTTGTTAATCGACATAGTATTTTGGAAGTTATGGATTTGTAATTTAGTAAATAGAAGAATAAAATTTGGTGAGAAATGTCACTTTTCCTTTAGCACACTCCTCCATCTCTTAATTTCTTGTTCCTTAATGATTGCATATCAATTCAATCTTACCTTTTGTTATCCTCATTTTCATTCACATAATAATCATAATACAAAAATGGTAAATAAGATCCATGATATATATATGTTTATTACATGAAAATTGAACTTTCATGTAATTCTCATAAATAAATTATTTCCATGATTTTTTCAAAAAAAAAACTTTGGACTTTTAAAGCCTCAGTCCTTCACTTCCGTTCATGAATGCTTTTTTTTTTCTTCTCTTAATTTTACGCATTAGTCAACTCTCTCATCCATTTGGAAATTCCTCAACCTATCTTTCATCTTTCCTTATATAAATTTTAAATCTCTCGCCTGTATTTTGATATTATTATCGAGCAATTGAAAGATGTAGGACGAAGTTAGAAATTCGTTATGAAATTATAATGATGAATTGATAAGTGTCTTCGTGTGTATAGATAAAGACTTAAATATATTAGACATTAAACAGAAGACAAATAATAGAGAACTTAACAGGTGTTCGTTGGATCTGTGGTCCTTGATGCACTTCATTTAAGTCACAGGTCCACTATGCAACCAAAATAAATCTTTGATTATATAATAGTATTCAAGATTTCCTCGAATCTTTAACTAAAGAATCTAAACAAGTATCCCTATTATTGGTGGTCTGGACAAATGTTATATTATTAACCTTTTTTAAAGTATACAATAATGTTTATATTTAGTACCATTATTGAAATGATGTTAATCTAAATATATAAATTATTGATTTCTGAATATGAGGTTTGAAAATTCACAACATATTGGGATATGAAAATAGTATTACTCATTAATTTTTAGCTAAAAATATTATGTAGATAGAATTGTATGGACAAAATTAAATCAATAATCAAATATCCAAACTAGTAATAATCTCAAGTTAAAATATGATTATTTAAAAAAATTAAATTAGCATGAAAACCATTTCTCAGCAAGTTGCATTTAGTCTAGTGGCAGACAGTAAGTCCACTAAGACATATGCATTTGTACAATCAGATATCGAGTCCCACCGTCTACATTATATAAAAACTTGGTTAATTGGCCGGCCAGTTGTGTGGTCATTGTTGGAGAAAAAACCATTACTCTACACCCAATTGTATTTATTAGTGTTTGAGAATTTAAAAATTACAAAAAATGAACCAATTACATAATTATATCATGTTTGTAATTAGCCGAAGTCGCATACGTGGCAAGATAATAAGCGTAGGATTGTGAAGCAGTTAGATGTATGAAAATAAGAAGAAACAAGCAGACAGAAAAAGAGAGGGGAGGAGACAAAGAATTGAATAAGAGAAGAGAGTATTTAAATACTAAGGTCATGGCGGCGTTGCAGAGCGCGAGACAGAGAAAGAAAGAAACTCTCTTCTTCTTCTTCTCTTCTCTTCTCTCTCCTTCTTAAATACTTCCATACCGACAAACCAACTTTTCTCTGTCCCAAAAGCTATTCCATTTCTTAACAAACCCTAGACTTCTAGTACCCTACATTCTTTCAATTTTCTCTCTTTCTTCTTCTTCTTCCAATTGAGATTATTAAGATCTTCCTTAACCAATCTAAGATAGATCTCTATTCTGAAAGTCAAGATCTTTGTTGAAGAAGACTAGAAGATATGTTGTGTGAATTGCGATATAGGGAGCAGAAAAGAAGCCCTTACTGAAATTGGTTATATATGGCCTGTGGTGGGATCACAATATGGCAGGCTTTTTCTCGCTAGGCAACGCCGGAGGATCAGACGGTGGAGGAACCAGCCAAGACGAGCACCACCATCACAGAACCAACCCTAATGACCCTTCTCCATCAGGAACCGAATCTTGGCTTTGGTGCAGAAACCCTAACTCAAACACAACCACCGGTGTTGTTCCCTACAAAGGAACCCTTGAGCTATGGCAACAACCAAACAATCAAGACATCATTTTCCAGCAGCAGCAGCAGCAAGAGCATCAACAAAGGCTAGATCTTTACACTTCTGCTGCTGGTTTAGGTGTTGGACCAAGCAACCGAAGCTTAATTGAAACTTCCAGCGGTTTGATGATGATGAGAAGTGATGGTAGCGTTAGCGGAGGACCAAGCTGTCAAGATTGTGGGAATCAAGCTAAGAAGGATTGTGCTCACATGAGGTGTAGAACTTGTTGCAAGAGCCGTGGTCTTGAGTGTCCTACTCACGTGAAGAGCACGTGGGTTCCTGCTGCTAAACGCCGAGAACGCCAGCAACAGCTTGCTTCCTCCGGTCAGCAGTCGCAGCCACAGAGTGAGGGCGTCGCTAAACGGCAGAGAGAGCATTTCCCGGCGAGATCGAATTCCCTTGTCTGCACTCGTTTACCTACTAACAACACTTCAGGTAGTCTCAAAATTTCTCCTTTAGCTTTTTCTTTGAGTTGATTGTTTCAATTGCCAATACAGAAACCCTATTCTCTTGATCAGCTTTTTTTCTTTTTTCATTTTCGAGGAAAAAAAAGTTAATAATTTTCTTCTTTTTTTTTGGTTTGATAGAAATACTGTGTATGAGTAAAACTGACCTTGGATTGACAGGAAGTCACTGTTCTCTTTGATATTGATTAAATATACACTGTAATTATTAGTATTAAGAGTTAAGATAAACATAAGAAATGTTTTAACTTGTTTCCTTCCTTAAATTTAACCCATTTAGGGTTATTAGATATTGCGAACTTTCCACCGGAAGTGAGCTTACCGGCAGTATTCCGATGCGTGCGTGTGAGTTCCATAGAAGATGAAGAAGAAGAGTATGCATATAAAACAGCTGTGAGTATTGGCGGTCACGTCTTCAAAGGTATTCTCTATGATCAAGGACTAGCCGATAGAAGCTCCTCAGGCGGTGGATCTCAGCCGTTGAATCTCATAACCGCAGGCCCATCAGCCTCTTCGTCTAGCCCAAACGTGAGTTGCAATGACGGAGTCGTTGGTTCAACTTCAGATCATTACATTGATCCTGCCTCTCTTAGTTATCCTACTCCTATCACTACTTTCATGACTGGTACGCACTTCTTCTCCAACACAAGACCTTGATTTCCACACAAAAGAAGCTTAACTTAACTTCTTATCTTTGTTGTTAAAAGCAATTAACCGGAGATGAAGTTTCTACTTAAAATTTAATTGTAACCTGATCTTTTATTTTTAATTAATTAAGTTCAATTCTTTTCTAAAAGAAAGTTCTGGTTCATCACAAATTTGAACAGTTAAAAAAGTCAACGAGCCTGTCTCTGTGAAAAGCTCACATCAAACAGCTTCCCAGCTGGCAGGTTTCAACTGTGATCGTTAAACTCTTCAGACTTGTTTTCTTGTCAGCTTTTGCTCACTTATATTTAAGACGTCTAAATTTTGATAATCTAAACTTGTCAAATTATCAGTTTTGAGATATTTACGTTAGGTCAGTTAAGTTTGCGTCGAGAAATAAATGTTATGTCGAATACAAGATTTTCTTATGCATAAAATATAGAGATATAACCCTTAGATTTACGATGCAGACATGTTTTGAAGTTTCTTGTGCGTCTGAACAATAAATCACATACACACAAACTTATGTTTTGCCAATATAACCTTACATATGTTTTGTATTAATTTAAGCGTTTTCTTCAAGGTGTAATGTATGTGGATTCTTTTTGTTAGGACAATCTGTCTCTTAGGGTAGAGTGAGAAAGAAAAAGGTAGATTCTGCAGATTATGAGGGTGAGTGGGAAGAACAGAAAAAAGGTAAGAAATTGGTGTTTGTGCAGGTGTTGTTTATATTTGGACCTCAATGTATTCACTTGTTTCCCAATTCTTTACGCTCTCTTTTTCATCATTCAATTTCCGTCACCTCAAGAATGGCATGAATCATGATGATAATGAGATGCTATAAGAATTGGAAAAAGAGCCAACATTTTACACTTACTAATTTTGACTAATTATTTGTTAACAAGAGATTACACGGTGATGAAGATGTCCCAAAGAAAATACACAAATCATGCATTAGTGGTATATAACGTTTTGTAATTAACAAAAACAAAAAAATAAAAACTATTATATTATGATTGAGTTGGTCTATTTATTAACCCTAAAACCACCTATAGCTAGGAGCCTAGGACCTCGCACCTTGTCTTCCAAAATTCTCTTTTGAAAAACACAAAATCTGGTTTTCTTTTGGTCAAGCATTTGAAGAGGGATGGTGTTAAAAGCAGCAACTTTCATATCAAAATGCAAAATGGACCCGCTCAAAAATCTATGTAAACCAATAAGAATATTACACGTGTGAGAGACAATTTGCAAATGCATCATTACATTGCAGGGGAGACAAAACAGAAGCTATGGGCCCAAAGCATCCAAGCTTTTCCTAAGCGAAATTTGGTTTCTGAAAACTCAAAAGAGTTAAAGAGACATTATGTACCTCCGTTTTTTTAGATCACGAGATCTAAATTTCAGTTCATCCCACTAGATTCTTTGTGTTTCAACTAAGCGGTACTTAGTTTTTTTTGAGACTCTAGAAAACCAGTTTAATAAACACATCCAGTCAAGTTAAAACAAGCACTTATACACTTCTTATTTTATTTTATTTGTCCTTCTAGATTATTTTACATAAATTAAGAATTTTTGTAAATTAATCATATTAACCACATAAATAAAATTGTGGAATTTATAGTAAGGTTATATTGGAAACTTTTTCACATAAATTACTTTAAAAATGAGAATAACAACTAAACTAAAACAAAAAATTAATTTGTAAATATAAAGGGAAGATCAAGATTGTTGGGCCTGATGGTGGGTCAAGTATATTGCTAAAACCTTGTTCACTTTATCCGATTTTCAGTTATAAAAATGCAACTTCCATGATGATAATATTGGCCTTGACATATCTCAAATAGTATAATTTACTCAACCACTTTCTGATAGTCTTCAGGAGTGACCAACATTATTAAAATGTTGCATCTGGCTTAGCTTTAGAGTTGAGACATCATTTTTAGGTTTCCAAGTTAGTTAGAAGTAGCTAATGATTTGGAATGTTTGTAACGTTTTTTTTTTTGTCACAAAACTACTTCATTAAAGAGAGCGTTTAGGTGGTTTAACCAACCATAGTACAAGACTTAAAAGACAATAAAATAGATTTTGCCAAACAATCGACATCTCCATTGAGAGATCTAGAAGATCTCTGGTATCCTGGTGGATATTGCCTATCTTCTCCCTATGTTTGAATCCATTGAGTTTGATGTTTGTAACGTTTATTTGTCAATTTATGACATGTGAAATGGTAATAGTAATCGGAATTCACTGAGTTGTTTCTGCTTTGGAATTTTAACAGAATCTAAAGCTCCTTCGTACCTGTAGAGTTATGGTGGATGGTGATAGGACCAACAACACCTCTCACTGTACAGATGTTGTCTTCACGTATATGTCTGATGGACCAACACACACATGATATTAATTTACTTACTTACACATATATATAACTTATTATTTTGTCTTCCAAGTTTCAGAACAACGTTCAGTAGATATATCACACGCTCTGCTTCCCTCATCCAACGGTCATAATTCACTACTCTAAAGTCTCTCTGCTTCTTCTTCTTCGAAATACTTCTCAGAAGCCAAACATTTCCTTTTCATTATTATGGCTTCTCTTCTTTTTAGTTTTCTTCTTCTTTTGTTCAGTTTTTTCTCAGCTGAGTCCAAGACTTTTTGGTCTGACGTGGTAGCTCTCAAAGAGTTCAAGAACTCTGTGGATGTCAAATCGATGACTCCAGGCTCTTGTCTCAGTTCCTGGAATTTCTCAGTCGATCCCTGCGACACTTTGTACGGTGAGACATTCACATGTGGTTTTCGCTGCGACTCCGTTGTTGCCGGATCGGGTCGGGTCACGGAGCTAACTCTCGACCAGGCCGGGTACTCCGGCTCTCTCTCCTCTGTCTCCTTTAACCTTCCTTACCTCCGAACCCTCGATCTCTCCGGCAACTACTTCTCCGGTCCACTTCCTGACTCACTCTCCAATCTCACTCGCCTCACACGCCTCGCCGTTTCAGGAAACTCCTTCTCAGGATCCATACCCGATTCCGTCGGGTCGATGTCGGTTCTCGAGGAGCTTCTTCTAGACAGCAACCTCCTCGAGGGCCCTGTTCCAGCGAGTTTTGACAACCTTTCCAACCTGAAACGACTAGAAATCCAGCTTAACAATATCTCCGGAGAATTTCCCGATCTGAGCTCACTCAAAACCTTGTATTACCTGGACGCAAGTGATAACCGCATCTCAGGTCAGGTCCCGTCATCGTTTCCCAAATCAGTAGTCCAAATCTCCATGCGAAACAACCTCATCGAAGGAACAATCCTGGAAAGCTTCAAACTTTTAAACTCTCTGGAAGTAATCGATTTAAGCCACAACAAACTCAGCGGCTCAATCCCATCTTTCATCTTCACACATCAAGCTCTCCAGCAGCTAACACTCTCCTTCAATGGCTTCACCTCTTTAGAAGCACCCCACTATTCACCCTTAGGTCTCCCCAGCGAGCTAATTTCAGTCGATCTTAGCAACAACCAGATCCATGGCCCATTACCTCTGTTCATGGGTTTATCTCCAAAGCTCTCAGCTTTATCATTAGAGAACAACAAGTTCTTTGGTATGATTCCAACTCAGTACATATGGAAAACCGTATCGCCCGGATCCAACTTTGCCGGGTTTCAGAGACTATTACTAGGCGGGAATTTCTTATTTGGTGTGGTACCGAGTCCTTTAATGGTGCTTAAGCCTGGATCAGCTAATGTCCAGCTCGCCGGGAACTGTTTCTCGTGGTGTCCGGCGACGTTATTCTTCTGCCAAGGGGAAGAACAAAGAACTCCTACGGAATGCAGAAAGTTTAGCCGCATAATTCCTTAATCTTCTCTTCTTCTTTTGTTTGTTATATTCGGTCGGGTCGAGTTGGATCTTTTGTAAGGCAATTGCTTAACCCGATAATTTCATCGATGGTTAAAAAAGTGTGATTATTTTAATAAAATTGCCGTTGAGGAGACACAATTAATTAGACGAGACATTTTCGTATTACTATAATCTCAATCTTATAGTACAACTATTAGGCGTGTAAGGCGGCGATGGGCGATATTAGGGTTTCGGGAAATGGGGTGCAAGACACGGCTATGGTTGAGTCTTCTGACCGGGGTTCGCCGTCGGGGGACCCTCCAGACTCCGGAAAGGTGGTATCGTGGGCAGAGAAAGCAAGTGGTGGAATGTCTGGTGGGAGTTTGCGTCCTGAAGAAGTTATTGATGGTTCGTTTGTTAGGGATCGAATTCGAGTGGATTATCGGAATGGTGTGGAGGGTGAAGCGGAAGTCACAGCCTCGTGGCCCAATTGATGACTAGATCAGTGGATGAACATAGCTAATGTAGACAGATTTTTCAACTTTGGGCCTAATATACTAATATAGCCATAAGTAAGAAGCATACCACTAGGCCCAACACCCAAGTTTGGAACTAAAAGTATAAATAATAAGTTGGTTTAATTGAGAAAATGAATTTCGGTTTGTCAAAAAAGTCAACACTACTAGTAGATGACAACCTCATCATCTTGTCTCATGTGTTCTTCAGTTTTCACTTTCGGTACAACTTGTTTTTATAATATATAGATTCCTCAAACTCGTTTCATATAGAAAAGACAAATAAAGATTTAATTGTTCTTTTGTTTAAAATAAAATCCATAAAAAAAAGACTTTTGAAGTTGAACTAACTAGTTTTAGAAGTGTAGCAGAGAAATGAGCAAAGAGTATGTGACAAAATTGAATGAATTTCCCGCTCCAAACGCAAATGTGGGCCGCTCCGAGTTTCAAATTTGATATTTGTATGTCCTAATGCATAATACCAAACAAGTGTTTCTAATTAACAAATCGCTGTCAGATTTTTATTCTAATCAATAAATACAAAAATGAAAACAGAGATGGAAGATTCAAAAGTGGCTAACAATTCTCGTGGGACTTAGCTCATTCTCTTTATCACTTTTCTTCTTCCTAATTTGACATTTCAAAATTCCAAAAATAAACACAGCTCTTGCCGACGGATACGTCAAGGGTAATATAGTCATTTAATATAGAATAAAATCTCCATGTTAAGCAATTCGTTGACAAAATAAAAAGATTGATGAAGGCGCGTAAGAATACGTATACGGTATACTATTCTAACCCGAAATTAGGCGAGAACAGATTAGCCGTCGGGGAATTCTGATTGGTCGGCTCACGTCAAACGCATGAGACACAGCCAAACAGATCACGGCACGTCAGCATTACACGTGGCTACTAACTTCTCGAGCCGGTGGCTCGGTTCCAAATATATTGTCCACGCGGCTAATTTATTATTGTAGAATAAAGTATTTACATAATGGGATTTAGTTTGAAGGAATCATTTGATGGAGGTGTGTTAGAAGGACAAAAGCTGGCCCGCCATTTGTCTTCGGTTTCTGCATCATCTCAGTTCTCACTTTGCCTTTACTCCGAAGACATGCTTTTTCTCCATTATTACTCTTCAAGGTTCTTTTCGTCATTTTCCCTTCACTTCAATTTAATACTCTACTTTAACACATTTAACTTTTAATTGAATTAAAGGTTTTACTTAGCAATGTGAAATCAAATACCCAATGAGCGGGAACTCTAATTTCCCAAGATGAGCGCCGATCAATCCGCTCAAACACAAACTTGCAAATATCTTGTAAAAATTATATATCACAACTTCAAATTTACTAAATATTAATACACGATTATATTTTCTCTGCTTTCAGTAATAATACTTTATTAAAAAAAAATATGTGTCTGTTTTCATTTACGTAAATACGGGTAGAATTGGGTAAATTCCGTACAAAATTATATATCACGAGTTAAAATGTCATTAATATTCTTTTGGATTCGGACAGTAAACATAAATACATAATTTTATTTTATCTGAATAATAAGAATAAGGGAATGACCTGTATTCAATAAAAATTTGTACAGATTTATTTGCGAGTTGGATTAATTCCATATTCAGAAAAATGCTTTTTTGGTCCTTTTAATTTATATTTAAAATGGAAAAGAGAGTAAAAAGATAAGAAAAGGAGAGAGTTTTAGAGTAGAGAAGGGAGAGGCTGAGATTACCAAATTGAATGCTTTACTAAACTCACGAAACTATCTCCTCTTCTTCTTCATAGACTCTCTTTCTTTCTTCTCTTCCTTCTATCTCTCGTTTATCTCCTTCTTCTCCTCTGTGTCTCTCAGGTAATTCTTTTCTCCTTTTTGTAATGAAAATTGTTGAGAGGGTTTTGTAAGTCTTTTCCTCTTGTTTGAATTTGCTTCGTTCATTGAGTTTTCAGTCTCGTGACTGAGTCTGTTTTCGGAATTGTGTGTTTCCGGTCGTCTGATGGTTTTGGAGTTCGTGATTTTTTTAATATTTCTTATCTTCTCTCTCTCTTGGAATTCAGAATTAAAGCGAACGTTTTTTTTACGTTTCGTTTGAAAAGAAATGTGAATTGAACTTGGTTTTGGATATAAAGTTTTGAGAATTCTTTCTTTCTTTTTGTTCATAAAGGAAAATGGAACAAGCAGCGTTGAAGAGCAGCATCAGGAAAGAGATGGCTTTGAAAACGACTTCTCCGGTTTATGAAGATCTCCTCACCGTCACCGCTACTCAAAATGGTTTTACCTCCGACGATTTCTCCGTCGACGACTTTCTTGACTTGTCTAACGATGACGTCTTCGCCGACGAAGAAACTGACCCAAACTCTCAACCAGAGATGCTCCGTGTTTCCTCTGAAGAACCTAACGACGACGGAGATGCACTTCGCCTGAGCAACGACTTCTCCGGCTGTGACGACTTTGGCTCTCTCCCTACAAGCGAACTCTCCGTTCCGGTAATCAGTGTGAAACATTTGGTTAATTCTTCGTTTATTATTTGGTCTCTGATTTTTTCATGTTTTAATTTTGTTAAAGGCGGATGATTTAGCGAACCTTGAGTGGCTATCTCATTTCGTGGAGGACTCGTTCAAGGAATATTCGGGTCCAAACCTTACCGGAACCCCGATTGAGAAACCGGCGTGGTTAACCAGTGACAGGAAACACCCTGTGACTCCAGTCACGGAAGACTCTTGTTTCAAATCTCCTGTTCCGGCCAAAGCTCGTAGCAAGCGAAACCGCAACGGTGTGGTTAAGGTCTGGTCTCTTGGTTCGTCGTCCTCTTCGGGTCCTTCCTCGTCCGGTTCGTCCTCGTCCACCTCCTCTTCAGGCCCTTCGAGCCCTTGGTTCTCCGGCGCTGAGCTGCTGGAGCCAGTGGTCACGTCGGCAAAACCACCGGTTCCCAAAAAGCATAAGAAAAGGTCAGCCGAGTCTGTTTTCTGCGGTCAGTTGCAGCAGCTGCAGCCTCCACGAAGATGCAGCCACTGTGGTGTCCAGAAAACGCCACAGTGGAGAGCAGGTCCCATGGGAGCCAAGACTCTGTGCAATGCTTGCGGTGTCAGGTATAAGTCGGGTCGGTTACTACCGGAATACAGACCCGCTTGTAGCCCAACATTCTCAAGTGAGCTCCACTCGAACCACCACCGGAAAGTCATGGAAATGAGGCGGAAGAAAGAGCCAACAGATGACAATGAAACCGGTTTAAACCAGCTGGTTCAGTCCCCACAAGCTGTACCAAGTTTTTGAAGAAATAGGGCCCAGGTTAATTAGAGCAGAATTTAGGATCCGACCCGGTTCAGTTATTAGCCCCAAGTTAGTTTCTCATTGACTTTGTTTTTATTTTTGTATATTACTTTCATTTTTTTTAGCATTTACTTTTCTATTTTATGTTACCGTAATTTAATTTTTCATGTTAGGAGTCTGCTTAAGTGTTAACTGATTCGTATCGTATTGTACTCTTTCGCCTTAATTTTATTCAGTTTACATTTTTCCATTTATATGTTCTGCGTTAAAGCTTAAAAGGTTTTGTGGAATGTTACATTTCTAATATTTATAAGGTTAAATTGAAACCGTTGGAATTGGTAAAATTATAACTTAAATTCGATGAACGATGCAAAGCATCACATTAATGAATGGACCAAACTAAAAGTGACACCATTGTGAGTGTTTAATTGACATGCGACAGGTGGCATTGTCTTTTTCTTAGGCCCTCCATTTTATACTGTTTCAAATTAAATATCCACCAGATTTTCTGTACAATTTTATCTTTATTAACTTAAGGTATTAACCAACAAAAGTTTTATAATAGTATATCCAAAACACACTCTGAAGTTTTGCATCTTCCAAAATAAACTTTAAAACTTCAATTTTTGAAATTCTGATTAGTGATACTTCATATTTGAAGTTTTTTTGTTTTTATTTGTATTTTAGTTCCTATAATTATATAATTTGAGAAAGAATTTAGTTAAGTTTTATTTTATCACTTAAATCCATATATACATATCATTTTGATATTTCATGTACATGCATATAGTTAATATATATATACATATATATATATATTATGAAAATAAAATAAAGACACTTATTTTATCGCTTTTAAATGTATTGATTGAACATATGGGAGTATTATGGAAATAATTTTGTTGAATAATATGATATTTATTATAATTATAATTTTGATTGTATGTTTTATTTTTATTGTTGTGTAATTTTATGTTTAATGTAATGTTTTGGTAATTAATGGTGTTTGCAATAGTTATATGTATGTTTTATAGTTAATTATAAAAAATTATGGTTTTAATTAATTTGTGATCAATAGTAAGGATTATAATGCAAATAAATAAATATTTATCTAGCTAGATATTATATAGTGAGTATGAATCTTATACAGTACTGTTGGAATATTTACACTATAAATTAACTATTATTGATCTAATAAGTATTATTGATAAAAAAATATTAAGTCAAAATTAAGTTATGGTCAACTATTTTGGCCGTCAAATAAGGCCTTTTCTTCATGTCTAAAATACAATTTAAGATTACTAATATACTAGTATAAATACGAAATACAAAAAATGTTTTATCATTTTGACACTGGTCAACAAGCAAAACAAAAAAGTTATATTATGTATTTCAGTTAACAAACTATAAATTATACAACATATATTCATTCTGTTTTAATATAACTGTTGTAGAATTTTCTATTTTCACAAATAAAGTAGATAAATCAAAACATCTTTGTTTATTAATAAAAATGCATATTAGCTATTTAATTAACACTCCAAGAACAAAATGAAGTAGTCAACGAGGTATCATCAACCTTAAAAATATTCCATAAAATAAAATTACTATTGGTCGTTTAGTAATTGTCTTATACACATTTATTGTGGAACGGACCGATATTTTTTTTGAAGTAGAAGAACCGCTACCGTTCTAATATACTAAATCATTTTATATTCAGGGTAATTTTAACACCGACAATGTCAGTTGATAATAATTGTTTCGACGAAATGGCACAAGCCTAGATTTAGAAATATACTCGTTAAACTTTAACAAGGCGTCGGTTCGTATCAATTTATCCCGCACAAAGAAAAAAAAAATTAATTAAACTAAACATATACAATATCAAAAAGTTTATTTGACGATGTATGGTAGTTGAGAGTTGCTGTTATAGGAAGACAATTAATGTTTTATTGATTTAAAAATCATAATTTGTTATCGTATATTTAGTATTAATTCATAAATATATTAATAATAGTATCTATTTAAATTGATAATTTTCTATATTTAGTCCATAAGATTTAATAATTACAAGAAATTTATATTTTGAATTCAAAATTGGTTAGTTTGTAGATTTTAGAATATTGTAGATATTGTTAGCAAGTTAAAATAAAAATATTCAATAATATGAGGAATATCCGATATGATATATGTCTTTGGAAACCTCCAATTATAAGCAATGAATATGTCAAAAGTTACATGTACATTCATTCACCGAGATTAAAAAGTTTGTTTCCAAATCGGTTAGGAAACAATATTACGAAATTCAAATATAGATAAATGTAATATATGTATTTAATCAATCATATTTTAAGTGACTTATTAAAACCGAATATTTAAACTTTAATTATATTTAAGATTCAAAAGTATTCATTGATTTTAAAGGAAATTAAAAGCTGATTTTTAGAAATTTAGGATATTATATATTTGTATAAAAACAATAGAGTATAATTCAACTAAAAATCACAAAATAGATTAAGAAATCAAAATCATATTTTAAGGAGTTGATTTAAACCGAATATTCAAATTTAATACTTTTCATTTTTTTCTTCTTCAAATTAGTTATTAAATAATTATGAATAATATAATAAATTTATAGTATATTCAATTTTTAAAAATATTTTGTAATTTTGTAAAACAACTTAATTATATATCACTAATCATTAAAAAGTGAACCAAATTACTTGATTGTTATATATATTTTTAAAAAATATAAATATACTAAGTTAATATTAATTTAAAAAAAAAATTTCAAATATTATATAGTGTATACAATTTTATATATGAAAATTTTCATATTATATATATTTTATAAAATATTAAATATTAGTAAAAATATTACATAATATTCTATATTATGTATATAAAATTAAATTTTAGAAATAAAAAGCATAAAATATGTTTTAATATTTATTATGGAATACAATGAATTATATTTAATTATATTTAATCAAAAATTACGAATATGGAATATTTTATAATTTGAATAATAAATGAATTATACAACAAATGTAAGGAAGATTCAATGTACGTGTACAATAATATAATAGAGTGTAATAGATATAATAATTCCATAGTATATTATTTCACTAATTTTATCCTAAATATCGTGTAATTAAATTTCTAATGGCATTCATTGAATAAAGGATTAAATATTTCTTTGTGTAATTGTGTAGTTCTTATAGAATATACTCGTTGACCGTTGGTTGGGATTAGCACGAGGTGCCTTAGCTCGTGTATGTAATAAACTCTGAGTTCAAAACAATTCGAATTACTTGCAGACTTTTTTCACAATTTATTTTTATGTTGACTAGAGGTTTACCATATAAGACCATCGTGTACATGTATAAGAATATGGTATAAATAATGTGTTCTTTTGATCCGAATATTTACATAATTAACTTTATTTAATTCGTACGTGGAACAAATTCCCTTTGAGAATATATAAAATGGATAATTGTTGACATAATAATTTTGAAAAAAGGAGTTTAAAAGTGGTGGATATACCGAAGATATGTACTCTAGTGGTAGTGGTCACTTTACAAATTTTTAAGCACATGGTTTGATTTCTCCCCGATGCAAGGAGAATGAAAAAAAAAAGAATTTTAAAATATGAGGTTTAGCTATGGATAAGCCTTATTGATTTAATTATAAAAGTAAGGTTGACAAAAAAAAAAACCGTGGATAATTGAAATAGAAAACTTGGGAGTCACGTGATTGACATAGGCAACCCGCTCCATCCAACCACTCTCTCTTACTCCCAAGTCTCTTAAATTTGCTTAACCAATTCATTTGGTATATTTATATAAAATCATGAAAAGGATTAGTTAATTTAGACTCAAATACAATTTCATTGTGTATAATATTATCACTCAACCCATATTAAGATTCTAAGAGTTCTACTCGATCTCATACGACGATATCATTGCACAATACACAATACACAATTTCAATTTTCATGTTTTGTATGAATTTCTTAGGTGTAGAATATATGTATGTGATTGCCTCTGTGGGTTTTTACATAATTGCAGAAGTCACATGGAACCTCACATGAACTTTGCGTTAACAATGTGTAGATATATCTAGACTAGGGTTGGTCATTTACACTATATAAAATATTTAGTTTTAGACGTATATATATAACGTCTTAGCAATGGCTGTTTTTGTTGAAGACATGTTTGTTTTTCTTATATATTTGCTGTTTGTCTACAATGAATTTGAGCAGGTTATATATTAAAATTTCAAAGGGAAAAATGGAGTAGAGAGTGTACCAAACTCGCCTAACTTGTTGACTTTAGAAGCTCCTTACGTACCAACGGCTACTTACGACACCATATAATGGGCCAATCAATAATGGGAGAGGCTTTTCTGGGCCTAATGAGTTACGTGAATCAGCTAAACAACCCAATACCGGCCCAACAATTGGGAAAAGTAAAGAAGAAGTAGAAGCGTTGACGCGTCTGTCTCATCATGTGACATCTCTATAATTGACAGTGGAAGACTCTTTAGTTTTGTTGTCTGCATCCACATCATGTGCATGGCCCTTTACTTTATTACTTGTCTATTATCCCCTAAGATCTACACTTTCACTATATTATATATATAATTAATACCTTCACGGAATTATAGAAAGATATTTTATAAAAAACACCCATCAAATACTATAATACACCAAAAACACAAGTCTCTTTACTACTTCAACTACCGACACGTTGTAGTATGGTATTTATGCTTGAACCAACATTAACGGCATGTGATTCTGCCAAAATTTTACTAATCAGCAAATGTATGTAATGTATGACATAATATAATGCAATTCTATAACTCTTTTTTTTGCCTAAAATTTTACCAAAAAAAAAGTCATTAGGCAAAAAAAAGGTTTTAATTGATTTTTCCGCGTAAAGATCATAAATAATAATAAAATAATATTTTCTATTCACTTTTTCTTTTTCTATACGATATTTTAGTTTTATATTTATACAAATGGTTAAAATTCACTCAACCAATACCTATAATTTTATAATTTATTTTTAAAAAGAATTTAAATGTTATTTTAAGATTTACATGTATTATTGATTTACATTCATGCATTTAGTTAATGAGTATCCAACCAATTATAATCTTACAATAATATTTATATAATTTATGTGTATGAGTCTAAATGTAAAAAAGGTGGAAAATTTTAGATGATCACCCAAGATATAATTAATATTAAAAAGATTCAGAATAAAGTGATTGAAAGTACAATAGCGTTACACAATTTTATTTAGGATTTTAGAAATTTTGTATATAAATTTTAACCAAGTATCACAAGATAATGTGGATGGACAAGAAGAGAACTATGATGATTAAACAACACTGCAAGTCGAAGCGGAACAATATACAATATAGGCTCAAGAAAAGAATGCAGGTCGACACATAAAAATTATAAAAAATAAAATTACATATATGATTTGGGTTTTACAACATACATGAATATATTAAATTTGATAATAAAAAGTAATAAATGTGCTATATTTTTATAATATTGAATTATTAATGATAAAATATCTTTTCAAATATTAAATATATGATTTAATTTTATAAATTATTATATTTTCTAAATATAATAACTATTTATAATATTCTAAAACTTATTAAAAACTTAATAGTTGTATATTAATAATATTAAATTATATTATGTCATTTAGCAAGATTTATCTAATCATCTGATTCTATAAAAATTCATTCAACAATATATTATTCTGTAAATTTTTATTTTGCAAACTTATTTTATTTTTATCATTAGATAATTATGCAAGTTTATCCATCGGAGCCAATATAAGCATTGCATTTGATAATTGACTCTTCTCAATTTTGATCTATCTGTTTCAACAACAAGTGACAAGAGAAGCCTTTACAAATGTAGGAAGGAAAAGAGAAAGTGCACATGCAATGTTACATTAATTAAAGGCAGAAATACGGAACTCCCATGTGCTCTGTTTTCTCTACTTTTGATTTGACATTATATATTACCAGTAACGAACAACCCAATCACACTCCTTAAACGATTGTTAAAATGAAATGATAACTAATATTCGTTTGGTAAAAGCAGAAAGCATATTGCTTGCAATAGCATTTACAATTCTCATTCTTTTTATTGTTTTGAAAATGACCAAAAGCAAATACATAATTATTTCTATTTGGGATTTTAACGTAACCCAAAGCTTGCTAATGGTACGTAAATAACAGGGGTAAAATGGTAATTTTACAGTAAGTCGATCGATTCAGATTAATCTGTATTATTATAAGGAAAATAGAAGGAAGATTTGCCAAATTCTCACAACGACGGTGCACCAGAAAACGCCATTAACGATGAAACCTCTGCTACTCCCATTTTTTTGAACTCTGATTATATCGACACAAAGAGAGTGTGAGAGAGAGAGAGAGAGAGAGAGAGAGAGAGAGAGAGAGACCCGGAGAGTTCGCCGCTTCCCTGGATCTCTTCTTAATGTCTTCCTCTCGGGGTTTATAGGTCCATTTGGAGTTAAGCACGGCGTCTTCTGAGTTCTGAGGTAATAAATTCCTTCAATGCTTACGCTTGTGTTGAATTTTTTCGTGTAATCGTCGATTCTGAAGGTCCATTGACCATTGTGACTCTGTGAGTGTGTGAGGCAGTGTTTGTTTATCGACTCCTCAGTTCTCACCACTGAAGCTTGAAAGAGGGTTTCAATTCATGCTCTCGCAATGCATGTCACAATGTCCAATGATTTTGTTTTTATATCTGGGGAATTTACTTACGGCTAAATGTATTTTGGATTTTTCTTTGAAGGCACTTGTCTTTCAAACAACGACAAATTATTCGACTCCTCACTGCACATGGAGTTACCAATGATTCGTTAAGCCAGATCGAACATTCTACAGAAACGCCTGTGAGACCTTAAGACCTCTAAGCTAATTATTGATCCCATTCATTAGTATTTTTAATTTTTTAATTTTCTAGCAACATATGTAATATAATAATAGCCTAGCTGCTTGAAAACTGTAAAATCATGCTTGTTAGTTGTTACACTTTGACAGATTGCTAAAAAGAGGACTATTTGCAGATAATTCCAAACTCGCTCCTCAATTATAGTATATGAAGCATTTTTCAAAACAAATTATATTATATGAAGCTTGTGTTTGTCTGTGTCTCAAGTTTTACGAGTATAAAATCTTGTCTTTCTGATTTTTCTTTGTATTCTCTCTAACATTCTTTATTTTTTCAAACATGTTCTTTGACGAGAAAATGATTGAGTTGTTGAGACAATAATTTGAGCCTGTCTACGATGATACAGACTTTGACCCTCTCTCTATATATAAATGGTTTCATTGTTTCCTTTGGGGCAGAGGTGGGGTAGAAGATGACTACAGAGGATGATCAGATGCAAGGACCAAGCGGCAGTGAAGAGAAAATTTATGTTTCTGTTCGTATGCGACCTCTAAACGAAAAGGAACGGTTAAGGAATGATGTCCCGGACTGGGAGTGCATCAATAATACTACCATCATTTACAAGAGCCATCTTTCTATCTCTGAACGTTCCATGTATCCTTCTGCTTACACATTTGGTAAGAAAAATTGGTCTTATGTTGGCAACTTTTCTTAATCACAGCTCATCCTTCTTTTTATCTTACTGAGCCTTTTCTCTTCCTCTAGACAGAGTGTTTGGCCCTGACTGTTGTACGAGGGAGGTGTATGACCAAGGGGCGAAGGAAGTGGCTTTCTCAGTTGTCAGTGGCGTTAATGGTTTGTCATCCTTCCTTCCCTGATTTCTTTTCTCCCTTCTTGTCTTGCATATAATTTACAAGCATTTGCAGCTAGTATATTCGCATATGGGCAAACAAGCAGTGGAAAGACATACACTATGAGCGGAATCACTGACTGCGCCTTGGTGGATATCTATGACTACATTGACAAGGTAAAGAAACAAAACATTATCCTCTTATCTTACTACCTTTATTTTCAACCCCATTCTGTAGTTGTTTCCCTTGTAATTATATATTTACTTTCTGTAGCACAAGGAAAGAGAATTCATTCTAAAGTTCTCTGCCATGGAGATCTACAATGAGTCTGTAAGAGATCTCTTAAGCACAGATAATAGTCCACTCAGACTTTTAGATGACCCTGAGGTAAATATGAGTAAATATGATCCTTTCATTTTGTAGAACTTATCGTTTTACAGTCTCTCATGCTGAGGCATTTTCTTTATGACAGAAAGGCACAGTTGTAGAGAAACTCACAGAGGAAACTCTGCAAGACTGGAATCATTTCAAGGAGCTCCTTTCTGTCTGTTTGGGTAAAAATATCCAAAGTAGTATCTCAAATATATACTAGTGATGTTTTGCAACAATGTTTACAAATGTCTAAACCATTTGCAGCTCAACGGCAAATTGGAGAGACAGCTCTAAATGAAGTTAGCTCCCGGTCTCATCAGATTTTGAGATTGGTAAGGCATCTTGTTGATTTATATTTATGGTTCAACACTGCCTTCTTCATGATGTTTTTGGAACATATACTTAGTCCTTCTACCTTCTTGCAGACAGTTGAAAGCACGGCTCGTGAATTTTTTACCAATGATAAGTTTAGTACACTAACAGCGACTGTGGTACATATCTATGAACCTTCCACCAAATAATATGCTTAAAAAACAGTTAAAGGGGATCCATTGAGTAACTACTTGTCATGCAGAACTTCATTGATCTTGCTGGAAGTGAGCGTGCATCTCAATCATTATCCGCTGGTACAAGGTTAAAAGAAGGTTGTCATATAAACCGAAGTTTGTTAACACTGGGAACTGTAATCCGTAAGCTTAGGTATTCTACGCATTTAGCTTCCACAGATTTTTTTTTTTTGCCACCTTAGATTAATATACGTTCTTTGAGCTTAAAAAGTGAATTCCCTGGTTGAGCAGCCATTTCTGGTACTTGAAAGTAAACTTCTCTTACTCAAATATAGGACTTACACCTGTTATCACCTTGTTACCATGTTTATGTTAGTTTGCTCTCTTGTTTTCTGTCAATTCTATGGACAAGGCTTTTCTTCCACTAGTTTAGTAGCTTATGTGGTTTACTCTATGCAGTAAAGGAAAAACTGGGCACATTCCTTTCAGAGATTCGAAACTGACACGCATACTTCAGTCCTCTCTGGGAGGAAATGCAAGAACTGCCATAATTTGCACTATGAGCCCTGCGAGAATCCATGTTGAGCAATCTAGAAACACACTTTTATTTGCGAGCTGCGCAAAGGAGGTGACAACAAATGCACAAGTGAATGTTGTCATGTCTGATAAAGCTTTAGTAAAACACTTACAGAGGGAACTGGCTAAACTGGAAAGTGAGTTGAGAAGCCCTGGTCAGGCTTTGGTTGTTTCTGACACAACTGCATTACTGACGGAGAAAGACCTTGAGGTTGAAAAGGTAGCTGGATGTACTATAATCACCTTGTTAAAATCTTGGGAAATAGGCTATACCATGAAATACAGTATTACAACAATCATCTTCTTTGCTACTGCAGCTACACTTATACTATTTCCATGCGTTTCTCGATTTGTCTTGCTCACAATCTAATTTACCTATAGTTATCTGGAGGTTTACGTTATGATTAAGCCTATCTATTACAGCTCAAGAAAGAGGTCTTTCAACTAGCCCAAAAACTAGAGCAAGCGCAGTCCGAGATGGAGGATCTTCGACTAATGGTTAGAGAGGAAAAGCAGCTAGAAAAAAAAAAACTATCAACAGAAATAGCAGAGTCAAATGTATGTTGTTTCACTTGTTAATTTTCATGAAAGAGTGACTACTCTAACTGCCACTAATTAATTTGTTTTTGTTTAGGTTCCGCTGGAACATCAATACCCCAAGCTGCGTGTGCGCAGTACATGGTACTCAGAGAGTACCACACCAATGAGCCCTAGATCAGCTCACCGCTCCAGTATATCTCCGCAATCAACTGAATACAGCTATGAAGAGAACGTCTTCCAGCTCTCAGATTTTAGGATAGATTCTGCATCGAGTAGTCCGGTTCGACAGCTATCATTTGTAACTCCTTCCCCTAAGGCTCCACTTGATCTCCACGGGACAGAGACTATATACCAATCTCATGTTCACATAGAGGAAATTACAGATGAAGATCAAGAAGAACAATATAATGAAATGGCTGAACAGACTGACGGAAATTCTGAGGATAACTGCAGGGAGGTTCAGTGTGTAGAAACGGAGAAGTCAGATATAACTATAGGTCCAGAGGAAAATATGTCAGAGAGCAGTCCAGACAAATACGAGTCTGTGAATGCAGAAGAACCAGTATGTATGACAGAGCCAAAGAATTTACAACCGCCTACAGAAGCTGAAAATGTAAAGGAAGTCAGTGCTTCCTCTCCTCAACCACAGCAAGGAAGAAACATTAAAAAGACACCTTCATTCTGTGATTTCAAATGTTCTTCTGATGAGTTTGATACGAGCATATCTAACCTGAGTAGAATCCCTACGCCTCCAGCACTTATCAATCCCTCTCCTGAAAAGCCTTTCTCTTGGCAAACGGATAGAGATTCACAACTGTCCGGAGGCATGAAGCTGACAAGAAGTCGAAGCTGCCGAGCAATCTTATCATTGAGCTCTCCCTTCTCTTGCTTTGAGAAAGATGGTGATACACTGCCAGGCTGGTACGACAAAAACTTCGTCAAAACAGCTGAGAGCAACCTGGCAATGGACGACATCAAAAGCGATAGGTTGATGCAGGATAACATTAGCGGGAGTATCATACCAACAACTTGGTTCGAGAGAAGCTCGAGTGACACTCGAACAGTGCATGCTGTTTCACATGATGTCAGTAACGAAATGTCATTGCCGGATGAATCACCTTCTCGGCCATCTGATGCTTCTGTGTTTGAACTCCAGACAAGTGGCAGAGCTTCAATAATCCAGGACAGAACAGAGGAGACTGCTGGTGAAAAAGACAAGGAAATCATTCATAGCTCGGTTAGTTTCGTTTTACTTGTTTTCTTAAATCACCTAAGTCCATCTCATTGAAGTGTCATTCGTGGGCAGATGGAGGAAATGGAACAGAAGTCCGTGAGCTTGAGTTCAAGAAAAAGTTTCAAGGACGCAGCAATGGACCCAATACAAGACTACTTAGAGACGCCCTTGAATTGGCAGGTGGAATTCAAGAGGCTACAGAGGGAGATAATAGAGCTATGGCACGTGTGCAACGTCTCTATGGCCCACAGAAGCTACTTTTTCCTACTCTTCAGAGGAAATGAGAAAGATTGCTTGTACTTGGAGGTAGAGCTCCGTAGACTTAAATACATAAGAGAATCTTTTGCCCGAAATAGCAACGACGGAGACAATCTGACCCTAATCTCTAGGTAAATAAATTCACATTAGTTTTATTGGTTTAGTAAGAAGGCACTGAGTTAATATAATCTATATATATAACACAAGCAGCAGGAGGGCGTTGACGAGGGAGAGATACAAGCTGAGCAAGCTGATGAAGAAACTGTCGAAAGACGAGAGAGAGGACTTGTACTTGAGATGGGACATTGGTCTGGACGGGAAGCAGAGGCGGCTCCAGCTGGCTCACCAGCTCTGGTCGGATTACAAAGACATGGGTCATGTCTCAGAGAGTGCCTCTCTGGTTGGTAAGCTCCATGGATTTGGGGACATGAATTTGACTTCCACGGAGATATTTGGCATTAACTTTGGTCTCAAACCACCTCGTCCGAAGAAATCTAGTCTTTGGAAACAGATGTTTGGCATCAACTTTGCTTAGTGTCCCTCTTTTTTCTTACTAACCATCCCTTTCTTTGACATTACGATTGTAAGTCGGATTGATGTTATTCTACACATGTTAATTTTTCAGTCTTAAGTATTGCAAACTAAACAATCTCTACAGAGTTTCAGCTTCTGTTAAACTCTGTTGAAAAATCATATATGAAAAAAAGTGTTTGGCCATTAATAATAGATATGTTATGGTAACATAGATAAAACTGTTAAGGCGGGCCAATTACCAAACGGAAAGTTAGAGAAAATAGGGAAATGAAAGTAGAATATGTTCAAATATGTATACTGAGCGGCTAAAGTCAAAACACTAGAGGTTTCATGGACCAGGTTTAGGAGTATGATTAGAGTGAATGATTCCTAATCATGTATCAGATCCTTCATTATGGTTATATTGAAGAATAAGGAGATAAGTATTAATGACTTCCTTTAGAAACAAGAGCATGATCGATTAATAAAGAATGACGTTAATATTGTCAATACGGTCCGTTCATACTTGATGCTCTCTTTGTCTCTCGAATCAAATTCAACCATTGGCTTTGATTACCATCTACGGAAAGAGCATAACCGTTTAGCCAATAGAATTTGATCCACGTGTGTTCCACTTGAGTTTCTTTTCCCAGCAATCTTGGCATTGTATTCAATAGCAAAAGTAGACCTAGCTATTAGTAGTTGACTCCTAAGAATAATATATAAACATAAACCATGGAAAGCCATGCGCAATGTTCCAATTCTTCGAAATCAAGTCTATGCCCATCAACTACGCTTATATCTGTTTATATTCCACATTTGTAACTTAGGTTTTAGAGATAAAATACATCATATACAAATATAGAGACTGTTACCCTGCTACAGGTGTGCCGATTTGGCTTGGTCATTTTCTCGGAGAGGATCAAAGACTTTTTGCTATGGCTAGAGTACTTTGACTCTGTTTGTACTCTTGTTAGCAGTTTCTTTCTTCAATATCGAATCTTTTTCTTTGTGTTTTTGGAGTTAAATTATTAATAAACTTAACGATAAAAATAAATATAGAGACTGTAGGCGTGAGAGAGAAACATGTAGTTGTTTTGCCAAACATAGAGATCAGAGTATTGACACGATATTTAACGACAAACAGACAAAACAAAGGTTTTACATCAGCACTAACACATTAACGTCAGTTTGATGCATCTTCAGTCTTTTTCCAGTAGTCTTTATTTTATATATGTTTCCCTTTAAATACATATATAAAATATAGAGAATACAGGATATATTGAAGAAGATGGACATCATTTGGAGCATGAAGTAACACCAAACAAAATGATTATACTTTCAGCTTCTCTTTCCCGTTTCTCTCTAAACGGAGCCACCCACCTTTTTATACATTTTCCTTATAACATAATCATTACTTTTTTTACATATGTGTCTCGTAACTTGTATATGTATAAACTATATATACATGTGCAAATATATAGGACCTGTGCAGTTCACACGCATAGAAGGAGTGATGGTGAATGAGGCCAACGCGAAATGAGCATATGATTACACTCTGACGTCTTAACCACACATGTCCACCTTCAACTGGACGCTCCATTTCTACACCTAATTTAATTACACTCATCGATCCATATCATTCTTAATTTTGTTTTCCCCTTCATAGACTCCTCAGACCGGGTTTCTTCTATGATCCATCTTTCCAAGATCAATTAGAAGAAACCTTACCAAAGTAAGCTCTACGTATAGAAGATATATAACATGATGAGGCTGGATCAAGAGTCGTGTAGTATACCCCCTGGATTTCGGTTTCATCCCACAGATGAAGAACTTGTTGGATATTATCTCAAGAAGAAAGTCGCCTCTCAGAGGATTGATCTCGATGTTATCAGAGAAATTGATCTCTACAAGATCGAACCATGGGATCTACAAGGTATCTCTCTCTCTTATATATGTCTTTCTACCAATATATATACATGATATGTATCGGTATAGTTTGTACAATCATATATCTTAACTATAGAAAACGCCGGTTCCGTCTTTATATATGAAATTTATGAATTAAGAGCTCGATCTACGTACTTTATATAGATGACTACTACATCTAGAGAGGTCAAACGAGAAGTTAGGGTTTTCATAACTTATGAATAAACCGATCGACATCAACATATATAGTTAGTAAGCAAATTAACAATAAGCTGTTGTATATGTAAATCTACATAAAAAACTAGCTTGCTAAAATTTATGCATTGAATAGCTATGTATATATATGCAATCTCGGTCTTATATTGGCTATATATACGTGTAGAGAGATGTAGGATAGGGTACGAGGAGCAAAAGGAGTGGTACTTCTTCAGCCACAAAGACAAGAAGTATCCCACTGGAACCAGGACTAACCGAGCCACCATGGCCGGTTTCTGGAAAGCAACGGGTCGGGACAAGGCCGTTTACCTCGACTCCAAACTTATCGGTATGAGAAAAACACTCGTCTTTTACCGAGGCAGAGCTCCAAATGGCCAAAAATCCGATTGGATCATTCACGAATATTACAACCTCGAGTCACACCAGAATACTCCACAGGTAATTGAGAATCCCATTCACATATATATATATAGCCACACATAATAGTTATCGATATCAAACGCCTTAAAAGAAAATGATTAGTTATTGATCAAGCTGAAAATGTGAAGCAGGAAGAAGGATGGGTAGTGTGCAGAGCATTCAAGAAAAGAACGACCGTCCCGACCAAAAGAAGGCAACTTTGGGATCCAAACTGCTTCTTCCACGACCCTACTCTCTTGGGACCTGTCCAAAAGCGAGCCAGACATAACACTGATTTCGATGTCACACCTTTTAAGAAAGAACTACTCTCTGACGCCAATCAGGTCGCAGATGGAGAATTTGGATCTATTTACCTTCACTCTATAGTCGATGATCAATTCTCCCAGCTTCCTCAGCTTGAGAGCCCCTCTCTTCCGTATGAAGTCACTCCAGAAAATACTATTTCCGAGAATAGTCACTGGAAAGATGACGTGAGCACCGAGAAGAGATTAACTGACTGGAGATCCCTTGATAAGTTTGTGGCGTCTCAGTTGCTGATGACTGGCGAAGACTAAAAAAGGCTTTTCCAAGTTTATATGCATGTACAACAAACGTCGTCGTATTTGGATTTATATATGTATATATATATGGTCTGTAATAAAGACGACGGAGATGATTTTTGGATGGATAAATAGGAGTCGAGAATCAAATAAGACTAGATTTAATGCACTACACTTACTGAGTTTCCATATCATGTTATCAAAATATATACTACGTTCTATAACCTAAACGCAATATATTTAGTAAAGTGGGCTCTACGTGGGCCCAATTAACATGGGCTTTGTCTACCATGCGCGACGAAGCATGGTTTGTATTACTCATGCCTTGTCTCCCCCATTAAAATATCCTACGAGGTGGCGTTTCGTGCATCTGTTTGAAAACGTATTGTCGTCCCAATAATTTCATAGTGGGTTTTAAAACGTCACGTTGTTGGCTTCCAAAATCGCGAAACGTCATCTTGCGATGTGATAGATAAATCGTTGGAGAACTGTTCTCTCCTTCGTACGTTTCCAGATTTCTCCCAAACTATTGACTCCAAGATTGACATAGTATTTGATTCTCATTAGTTTTTCGGCATCAGTGAAACACATGGGAGCATCAGATTCAACTTTACTAGGCGCACAGGTAATTGATATATCGAGATTTGATTCTCCAGTCACCATCCTTAGTCGAGGTTCAATTTTTCGTGAAATGTTTAATTTTTGATGAATTTCAGGAAAACCGTGGTGGAGATGTGATTACGACTATCTCTCATCGATCCGAAATAGTCGATCCCGTTCTTGAGAATCTTAAATCCCTCACAGTGGTGAGTTACTACTTTTTTCCTTAGGGTTTTCATTTTCGGTCTTCGATTAAACATTGTTGATGCTTAACTAATTTGCAGAGTACGCCAATATTGAAGGCGCCTCCTACGGAAAGTAGCTTAACAGATATCTTAGTGCGAAAAGCTCTATCGAGTTCCTCCTCCAGTGAGTTTGATTCCTATTTGTTCGAATTTAATTCACTCAAAGAACAAAGAGATATCTTTGGATATTTTTGCTTTTGATTTCGTTGACTTATAGAGCTTATTGATGAGATATCTTGTCTTTGCCGAATGAGTTGTTTTCATTCATCGCAGAACTCTCCTTTTCCCAACTCTGAAGTTTCTTTGTCAACTGTTTTCCAGATACGGTAGATCCTCAAATACTGCTAGAGCTCTTCTCCATATACCAACAATGGCAAGAGAGCAAAGCTCAAGAAATAACCAAGAGACAGGTCTGCCTTTCTGCCTTTTGCACTCCGTTTTCAATGAAAATGGAATCTTACTCTTATTTAGTCCTTATAATGTATGCAAAGCATTCCTTATTCATGTGCTGTGGAAATTTCTCCTCTTTGTATGAGTGCAGTCTTCAAGAAATGTTTGCAATTGGCCAAGAACTTAAGTTAGTTAGAAGGCTCTCCTAAAGGTTCCCTTCGAATCAGACACTAGGATAGTCTGAATTTTGAGCTTTTGGTTCTCAAATGTGGTTCCAAAGGAGTGAAACTTCATGGAAAAAGAAAAAAAAGTCAAGTATAGATGTGCAACTTCCTCTGGCTCTAATGTTTGAGTGAATTGAAACTGTAAAATCTGCCTGGTCATTGTTCTGAAATCTTGGTTTGCATCACTGTGTGTCTTTAGGTGTAGTAATTAAAGAGAAATGAATTATAACATGTTGCATCGTGTATTTAGGAAGACATTGAAAACAAGATAGAAGTGGCAGATGCTTTGGCGACTAAACTTCTACAGAGGTTTAACTACTCAGTTTCTGCAATGAGGACAACTTCCCAGCATTTATCTCAAGGTACTATTTTAATATAGATGATAAATATGGGTTAGAAACTGAGCTGCATTATCCTATAATCTTATATGTGGAACATTTTTTTAGTTCATGGTTTGCAGGTGGAGCTTGGGGAGCTAAAAGGACGGTTAACAGAGGTGATCAGCAACTGCGATACATTATGTAAGAGAATTAATTCTGAGGGACCGGAATCTCTAAGGTCCACAGTGTCACCTTTTTCTCTTGCATCACCCGTTTCTGTCAGTGTAAAAACTACTACTCTGTCTTCTAAACAAGATGCATGAGAGTAATTACCCTTAACCAAAATTAGATTGGTAGATCGGAAGTAATTTAGTTCTACACAAAATTATCTAATATCTTTTGATTGTGCATAGATGCATGATGATGGTATTGATTGATCTCTTTTGTTGTGAATCTTTGTTTTGTTTTGTCATGTCATCATTAGAGTTTCGTATCCTTTTACTTTGGTTCATTTTCTGACTTTTATGTATGATAGCTCGTGAAAACATTATTAGGAAGCCATATTTGATAAGGGAAAATGAAATTATATGTAATATCAGTCTGTGATACAAAATCCACAATGGATGATTTGAGTCGAACAATTTAAAACAGCAAAAGGGAACAACAAGAAATGAAACAGAATTAGATTGCAATAAAAAAGTAGATAATGATGACTCCTCTTTTGGGCAGCTGAAGATCAAGGCTGCTGCTTAGCGTCAATGTAACCAGCGTCGACGAGCACTTTCTCCCTCTTGGCCTGCTCGAGGTCTTCATCGACCATCATCTTCACCAGCTTCTCGAATCCAACTTTCGGCTTCCACCCCAAAATCTCCTTTGTCTTGCTTGCGTCTCCTTTCAGATTGTCCACCTCCGTTGGCCTAAAGTACCTCTTGTCGATTTCGACGTGATCTTTCCAGTTGAGCCCGAGATACCCGAAAGACACCTCCAAAAATTCCTCAACGGTATGTGATTCCTCGGTTGCTACTACGTAGTCATCTGGTTTCTCCTGCTGTAGCATCAGCCACATTGCCTCCACGTAGTCTCCTGCGAAGCCCCAGTCTCTTGAAGCCTTTATATTTCCCAGGAAGAGCTTGGTCTGCAATCCCACCTTGATCCTTCCCAAGGCCCGAGTTATTTTCCGAGTCACAAAGTTCTCACCTCGGCGGGGAGACTCGTGGTTGAACAGGATTCCATTGCAGGCGTACAGACCATAGGCCTCTCGGTAATTGACGGTGTACCAATGGGCCGCACATTTGGACGCGGCGTAGGGAGATCTTGGATGAAAGGGCGTTGTCTCCGACTGTGGAGGTGGAGTTGACCCGAACATCTCCGATGACCCAGCCTGGTAGTACTTGATAGCGCGGCCATTGTCAATGTTGTGAGATCTGACAGCCTCCAGGAGGCGGAGAGCTCCAGTAGCGACAACGTCGGCAGTGTAGTCAGGTATCTCAAAGGAGACGGCTACGTGTGACTGAGCAGCAAGGTTGTAAACCTCGTCTGGCTTGATAACGTCGAGCCAACGGCGGAGGGAGGAAGCATCAGAGAGATCGGCGTAATGCAGCTTCATGCGAGCTTTGTTGACATTGTGGGGATCAACGTAGATATGGTTGATTCGCTGAGTGTTGAAATTTGAAGATCGTCGGATCAGTCCGTGGACTTCGTAGCCTTTCTCTAGTAGGAACTCCGTCAGGTACGATCCATCCTGGCCGGTGATTCCGGTGACCAGTGCAATCTTCGTCGGTTGATCAATGTCATCAGGAGATCTGGAGACTTTGTCGTCGGATGCCATTGATGATCGAAGAGTCAGATGGGATCAGAAGAAATGAGTTTGATTTGATTTAAGCTCTCACTGCTTCTAAGACTTATATATTACAGAGGTCATGGACGAAATTGACAGAGAGGATTGGCTAAACATGTGAATGAAATCTCCAAGGCTACGTAAAGTTGTACTTGTTTGGCAGATCGCCGGCAGGCGTTGACCGATGTGATTAGTTTAGCTAAGTGTTGGACCAATCTAATGTGTAGCCCATATAGTGGTGGGCTTTACTACATTATATCTTATGGGCTTGCACTTAGACTTTTTGACACCGTTATCGGTATGGATCATTTTAGTCACTGCATAAAGCCTTATAAGTTAATTATAGTAAGAGTAAAATTTAGGGGTTTTGCCCTCGTCACCACAATCTGCAATTTAACCATACAAGTTGATGATTCTAATTTACTTGTAATTATTTACAATGGCAGAATTTAGTTATTTAAAAGGTTTTCTGCACAAAATTGGTTTTAATGGAGAAATATGAGTGGTGGTTCAAACAGCACCGACGTAATTTATAGATTTTAAACTTTTTACTTATTTTTTTTATTTTTTCATAGTTAAAATTTTTTAAAATTTTATGGTTTGGAAACTTAGTCTTCACAAAATCATTTTTTACTCTTTTTTCTTACTTTTGGTAATACAAAAAGAAATGATGGAGAGATGTGTTTATTGTTATGCAATAAAATTGAGGTTGAAAACAAAGAAGTACGTACGCAACGTAAAATCCCACAACTCACTCTATCTCTCTCGAAGAACTAGTTTAATTAGGAAGAATGATATACACAGCTAGTTGTAGTAGTAGGTACATAAATACCAATTAAGGATTAATGGAGGAAATGAGAGATCGAAAGAAGGGTTCATCACAAGGAATGGTAAGGCCATTGTCTTGGTAAAACCCAAACTCTTGCTCTGATTGTTCCAGTAACATCTGAACATATTCATAAATTAATTACTTCATTAGTATCCCCATTGCCACACACATATAAGTATATATCTTATTGATGCGATTGAGGAGAAGAAGTGAATATACCTGGAAGATGGGGTGCGAGAGTAAGGAGATTGGGATGACGTGTCGAGATCTAGACTGGCCAACGTAGACGACGAAGTGACCTTTGGGGACACCGTTAAAGTTAACGTCGACGTCGCTCTTCTTCCCAAGACTCGAACATCTCTTTAACATCTTCTTCAGACACTTACCACTTCCACTTTCTACTCCCATTGAACTCAAAGCTCTCTGCGTTCTTTTGCTTCTCACTTTGACTTAATAGATAATAAAGATGATGATGCATGTGGCTCATATTTATATGCACAACCACACACATACCAGAGCTACTATATAATATATTTATTTATATATATTTGTTGGCATGTTAATCACACAGAGAGAATTAACATAATGATTCAACGTTATGGGACTCACCATGTGCAACACTATTCCATTTTAAGATATATTCTAAGAAATATTAGAAAAAATGTGATGAAACACAATACAATCTTGGAATCTGTGCGACAAATTAAACTGTGAGTTCCCCATGTTTCAGAAAATTTAAGATCATATGTAATTTAAGAGTGTTATGTGAGTGAAGAAATTAGAGGAACCACATAATATGGATAAATGTCGAGATGATTCAAATCGGGGAAGAGAGAACATGGGCGACGACTGCTCTTCATGTTCTGTGGATGACAAAAATGGGGCAATCATGTATTACCGACAAAACCACATTAACGGTAATATAACAGAAAGCCCATACAGTCTCGTGCAGCCGCCAAATCATTTACCGGTCCGGTCTCTAGAACCCACCGGTTCACTAATCAATACATACACCAATTGTTATACATCACACCTAAAACCCTAAACCCTGTAGCAAGCTATCTAACCCACTCCGCTGTGCAATTTCATATCCTCATAATGTACAATTCATTCACACTTTTAACCAAATATTCTTTTTACTTTTTTGGATATCAACAAACGTATCAAATGAGGGTTTCTTCATGATACATGTGGAGAAAGAAAGAGATACAAAGTAACAATCTTCATCTCTAAGCATCATATAGAGCTTAGGGCCATCATTTTGCACTGCTCATTCATGGCCAGAAGCTGTGCTTCTTTCTTGTCCACTAGAGCCGTCAGTCTTACATTCTCTTCCATGAGTTTCTGAATCTCTGCTTCTTTCTGCAATTTTTCGCTTTCCAACTGCGTTGTCTTTGCAACTAGCCTGTTTGACATCCAGAAACTCACAATCACAATAGAGAAGGATATATGACTTTGCCTTTGAGACTAGTCATAATCAAACACCTAACAATACAGTAATCATGATAGTAATCCTGCTTATCTCCATTCCCAAAAATGACTTGAGTTAATAACCCCTAAAACAGCTATACCCATGAATGCAGACTTGGAAACAATAATAAGTCTGCTCTGTCTAAGACAAGTTCTAGAGTCTACACAATGAGTATGCAAAATCAACAAAATGATGAACAAAGTTGCTAACTAGAGCCTACACAATGAGTAGGCAAATTGATGAAACCCAATGAAGAAGTAAAAGATATGCGTTTTTCAGATAAGATGGTGAGTGCATAGAACTCACCGTTCAAAAAGCCTCTCGATTGTTTGGAACTGCTTCTCCGACGAGACGAGTGTTTCTCTGACGCTGATGAGACTTGTAACATAGGATTTAAGCGACTCAAAGTCTCTCCTGACACGACTGAGTTCCTGCTCATTTTCTGTAGCTCTTTGCTTCTGTCTAGACGTTTCCTCGACCAAATCATCAACCCTCTGGCGCATTTCACAAAGAATACTACTGGTCCCAAGAGCAAACTTTTCCATGTCCTCTAACTTCATGGACATGTTCTCGATTTGGCCAACCTTTCTTTGTATTTCTTCCTGACTTAACATAACCTTCCCTTTCTCGATTGCGGCTTCAGATTCAGCGATTATAGCACGCCTAGCCAGAGACTCTATCACAGCTGTAACCGTCTCTACGTTCTTTAGCATCTCAGTGACATAAGTCCTATCCTGTTCATCTAATGATCTTTGTTTGCTGCGAATCTCCATCCTTAGCTGAGCGTCAGCACCATCACATGCTGAGAAAGCGATGGTCTCAAAAAATCCAGAATCGGGTAGTCGAGCATGACCCTCGAACTGGTCGGTTGCAAGTGATAGATGGGCCAAATCGGCAACAGCAACAGTTGTGGCTTTTGACTTCAAATAAGTCAGTAACGCTGTTGCAGTTTTCACTCGTCTCCATAGAAGCTCAATCTCCTCTTGTGAATCTTTCATGGAAGGCAGAGCAGATTCCTCAACATTTACAAATCTGTCTTGCAGAATATTGATGTTGGACCGGCTCCTTTCCATGTCTCGCTTCCAGATGTCATGATCCTCAGTGATCTTAGATTCTAAAGTTGAGGCAGAAACCTCTTCCTTTGCAGCCATAGTAGGCTTACCTACTTCATCCCAGAAAGCTGAAATTCGTAAGAAACAGTGAAAAAAATACAAATATCGTAGAAACGAAACTCGTTCTATACATGTAAAAGCACAAGATTTTGGCTTTTACAAGCAACAAAGAGGATGCCAATCATTCAATTACGAGGATCAGCAACATTTATAGGAAGAACATCCAAATTTCATTATCTGTGGGAGATTACAGATTTTGGGTACAAAGACTGGGGACATTTCCAAAAGTCAAACAAGGCAAAATCCAAGAAAACCCAGTTAAGCCACGACTATTTCAAGAGAAAACCCAGTTAAGCCACGACTATTTCAAGAGAAAACCCTAAACGATCGATCGCTACACACAAACAAAAACGTAATCAAAACAAATAAACAACCGTTGGTTAAGGATATCATAACCAAATGGCAAAAGACAAACAAAAACTGAGATGATCAAAGGGACAAACCCAGATGGACTTTGGCCGGAGATTTCGGGAGGAAAAACGCAATCGTACCCGGCCGATCAACCGATTTGACGAGGGGAAAAAAGTCGGGTCTGGTTGACTCGTGTGAAAAAATCGGGTCGTTTGGTTTAGGAATAACACGCCTCTAATTATCTTGCGGATTTAATTGGAAGGAAGGAGAATCATATACTAACAGTTTGGCACAAGGTTTCACCTAAACAGGCAACAGTTATGTTGCTAATATAATATTGATGATTATACCATTTCTGAGTTTGGGCCCGTATGGGGCTCTTGTGCCGGCCCACTATTCTTAATTTCGAACCACTCCTTTAGGCCCATTTTCAAATTTGGTGACAAGATATCAATAGGAAACAATCAAAACTTGCAAGTTACATACTATCTATAGGGTACACAAGACAGAGTAAAACAGTTAGGACTATCAATAACTAGCATAACACACAACACAGTCTGAACCAAAGGCTAAGTGAGGAGTCCTTTAGATAGCACACATAAACCACAAGTCTTCCTATTTCCGTATGGCATAAGCTGGTAATTTAGATAAGTCTGGGATAACAAAAGCAAACTCTGATGAGCCGGTCACAAACATGGGACTGCCTGGAGCCCATTTGATGACTGGGGACTCGGTGCCATGACCCATCCAACTATGAACCTACACATACAAGAATCCAATCAACATACAAACCATACCTAAAGTTTTTAAGTTTCCAGGGAGCAACTACAAACTGCATTTTGCTAGTCCAACCTGTTTCCCGCTCCTCACACCCCACGCATGGGTACTACCATCGCCTGAACCTACAAAAATTTGTTGAAGAAAGTAATAGAGTCGCTTGACATAGAGGAGTGTATATAAATGCATCAATGAAATCAGGTAAACTCAAGGTTACCTGAAACAAAAAACATCCCCTCAGGACTGAAGGTCGCATCCAATGTAAGATTCTTCAGCTACTGGTTTCACACTATACGTGGATAGCTGCAATGTAATGTAATTGACCACAAAAAATAATCATGTAACCAGTTTATGTATTTATATATGTTATGTCAGCCAGTTTATGTATTTATATATGTTATGTCAGTCATAAGTGTCAAAATGAAAAATAAAAAAACATGAGCAGTGAAGAGCCAGGAGGCATACGAGTGTTCCACGAAACGAATCCAGAACATGAATATGACCACCCGTGGTTGTAAGCAGTATGAGCCTTCCATCGTTACTAAATTTCACAACGTTTGCCTCAGAAAAATCACCACCAACGGAGAATATTTCGAAAGGACCCTATGCAAGCAAATTTTCCATAAAAAAAAACATGTTCCATGTAAGAAAAAGTGTCCATCAGGCCGCTAAAAGTAATTATTAATAACAACCCTTTTCGTACATACGGGCATCGAACATTCTTATGTAGCCACCAAAGGCAATTGCAAAAACTAACCCTTGTTCATCATATGCTGCAGCAGGCCTTCCTTGGACTCGTAAGAGACCCTGTGATTAAAGCCAAATGACCAGTTACATTAGAAAAAGACTTACGTAAGATAAGCAGAAGCACCTAGGAAAAATAACAAGGTAATTGCTATCTACCTGGCATTTCTCCACTCTTTGATCCCAAAGCAAAACAGTTCGATCAAGAGAACCAGAGATGAAGCATTCCCCACCAGAACACAAGGTAAGGGAGACAACTCTGCGTACAACATAAATTGGTTAACCAATATGTAGTTGTGAAGAAAGATATAAACAGGGTTGCCGAAAAAAAGAAATTAAACCTGTCATGGTGTCCTTTGAAGTAGCGCAAGTACTTATTATCGTGCAAATAGAGAAGCCTCAGAGAATCTAACCAGAACATGCAAGTGAGTGTGTGATCTTTAATAAAAGTAAAAATCAGATTTTTAACGGAAGCAAGTAAATTTGGGGTAAGTAAGTTCTTACCGTCCCATCCGTTTCTGGATGAGTAGATAACAGTTGTTGGTTGCGAAGTGAAGCAAACAAGGTCAACTCCATATTTTTTGCTGTTAATTGTCTTCAAACATCTGATCAAAAGAAAACAAAACTGACCAAAATAGAATTTCTAGAGATATTCTCAATACACTAACTTACTACTAGTGTTCGAAACTCACGTCGCGCTTGCAACATCGTAGAGACGGATTGAGTCATCGTCGCTAGCTGTCACCATATAAGTCGATGTTTTGTGAAAGTCAATCGAGCTGATCCTACAATTCTGCATAAAAAAAAAAAACACTCAAATTAAGCTCGAGACATCACCCTAAGCTTCAACTCAGGAATCCAGAAATTACATAGTCTCTGAAAACGGCGCCAGGTTCCATGCTCTGTAAAATTTCCTCGGTGAGTTCGAAGGAAACTCGTTCCTCTCTATCCGATGGCGCCCCTCCTAAAAATTCGACCATACACAATTAAATTAAACTTACGCCCAGAAATTCAGAAAAAAAGGAACATCTCCTCACTACACCAACAACACTCACCCATCATTTCTCCGACGTGTATAACTATATCGCCGGTGATCGGTATACTGGCTGTAGAAGCCAGCCCTAAGAAGGGCTTCGAACAGCAAGCTGATCGACGTCTTACACAGCATTAAGTGATGCCATCGCTTCACTATTTGGGCCAAATTTTATTGTTTGGGCTTCTCTACAGCCTTAAGTATGGGCCCATAAGATGCGCTTTCCATGCCCAACATGGCAACATCCACGTGTGCTATCCGTTGACATAAGCTAAAAAAGTCACCATTACTCTATTCAAACATCTTTTTCACTCCTTACTTTGTTACCTTGTCACACAGTGTAAATCACAAACAACTACACAGCTACACAGAAAGTTTTTGCCTTTATTTGAGGATACTAATGAAAAGATGATTTATATGAAATCGAAGAATACTAATCAAGGCATATACACGGTAACACTTATTCCACCTATGTTACATAATTTGCTAATTAAAGAACAAGAGGCGACAAAACAGGGCTACAAGTGAGCTTCGGCTTTAGAGAGCGTCTTCATGGTGAACGGCCTTCTTGGTTCTGATAAACTCGATACAGTCAGCCACGGCTTCGCTGTGATAGTTATCGATGTGGTTATTATAGTACTTTGTAGTCGACGTTTGTTTATCACGGCGGTGAGATGTGGACTTGGAGACGGCAGAGATCATGAGGAGACGGAGAACAGCTTGGCGAAAACGGTCGAGGAGAGTCAAAGGAGTAACAGTAATGTGCCGATCACCGGTGGTTTTGACACGAGGAACACATCCAGCTCCAGAGTTCTTCATCTTCATCTTCATCTACAAATTAAAGCTCTGTCTGATGATTAAGTGTGTCTCCTTCAGCTGTCGCATGTGCGTTTTATTTATATAACACAAGAATCTAATTATCGAAGAGAGGCGCAGTTTTTTTATCAAATGTTTTTTTTTTTTGGTGAATGCTACATTTATAGCATGGTCGGGACTCGGGACATTTGAAGACCATATCTAATTCGCATGCAAATAGGCATTTAAAGCAATTGTTTTGTTAGTTCCAAAAAACTACATAAATAGGTACTTGTATTGTATGGAATGGGCAAGGAATGAAGAATTGTGTCAATAAATGGAATTACAAGATGGGACAGAGTTGTTGAAGAAGCTGTCTAGAGGTATTGCTACATTATAAACAGTGAAGGCACATCATTTATTGACTGACTTCTGCTGATGCCTATCACATGGCTATACATGTGGGAAATTTCACCCATATACATAACTTTATTCACATAAATGAATTTTATATATATATATATATATGTTATAACACTCAGCCATATACACAACTTTATTATATACATAAAAACGTATTTATCTGTATATATGATTATCCTAGATATAGACAAATTTTGATGTTTAATTAAAATAGACATTGAATTTGTTAATTGTGTTGACAAAGGACAGCTCATTGATTTGTATTTTCTATTATTGACCAAGTATTATTGATAATAGACATTTCTTTGTCTTTGCAACAGAACCGATGATGATGAACCAATAATAATTAAATTTTGATTAACTTAAATTGGGATGACAAGGTGTTTGATGTGGACCAACAAGAGCCTTTTGCACACAAAAAGCAGCTTAATAAAAAGGATTCATATCCCGATTACACTTTATTATTGAAAAATAACAAATGTCCCAATAATCAGATTTGGGTATCGTGAAGCTCCAAAAAAAGAAAAGAAAAGAGTTGTATGAAAGTCGAGACATTCGAGGATTTTTGTCACAACTCCAAAATGAAAATGAATTATTCATCACCGGCAAATCTGACCTGTTTACCTGTTGGTGTAGGAAAACCTTTCCCATTGGAGAAGTAACGAGATGAATAAAGGGACGAGATTCAATTGAAAGCTTGGTGAGATCAGCCTCTTCTTCAACCTTGTGCAAAAGAGTCTTAGCTTGGCCTCTCAAGAGAGCTTCGCCAGATCCAGGAGTGCTCTTGATTCTGCTCATGTTCCTCTTCCCCACCACTCCTGACGATGGAGTCTGCGTAGACATCGCCAGACCTACGATCGGCGAGTCGTTGGTTATGTCGAATAACGCTGAGCGCTCTTGGTGTGGTTTAGCACCGGTTCTTTGTATCGATTTCGATTGACAATTATCGGAATCCTCTGTTTTTTCTGGAGCATATAATAAACAAGAATCCGAATCAGCAAAAGGAATCCAGGAATCAAACAAACAAGGTTCTCGGCAGAGAAATCGAATAGGGAAACTTACTTGAGGATAAGAGATGATGATTGGTGGCAGAGTTTTTGATAGCGGAAAGGGTCTGAGACCTGGTGACTCTTCTTGTTGACGATGGTGTCTCCATTACGATTAACAACTCCTAAGTATTGGATCTAAATCGGAATTGAGAGGAGAATAGAAATACAGAAAGCGAGTGTCAGTGTGGTGTTGGCAATGAGATTAATATAAAGAGATTTGAAAGAAGTAGCCGTTGAGTACAGAAATGGAAGGAGCCGTTTCTGAAAAGTAGCCGTTGCCGCTTCGATTTCTGGGCCTTTCTTTGTGTTCCTAATTAGGCCACAATGAAAAAGCCCATTGGTTTGTTATAAGTCCCTCTTGAAGCCCAATAATCAGAATTGGTTAGAGATTTTAATTATACACGTTAGGTACGTCTTCGTTTAGACTATAACATGGCACACGTTTTTCAGATTCAGACTGCCAAGTAAGTGCCTGGCGTCATCATTACTTTGGTATTCCCAAAGCTTTTTAGTAGTATTTGTAATTTTGGAGTATTAAATAAAGAGCATGGGAATACGGGTTGGAATGGCACGTGAATGTGATTCACCGTCACGGGATTTTGTTGCCAAAGAAGAGATCATTTGTTACTCACTATCCTTACCATAGTAAATATTATCATTTGATTAATGTACGACCAAAACTACTGCTATAATCTATACTCCACATGATAGACTTTCAATGAAAATATTGTTTGAATTTAAGACCAGTAGCAAGTAGGAAGAGGGAGAGATGAATGGAGATGTGCAGGCTCAACAATAGTAGAGTTAGTTAGGGAGTATTAAATGACTCAATAATTACTAATAATGCAACTGATTCAAAGGAGTTGTGTTTTTTTCTTGTCTTCCCTTTCACACCATAGAGAGTGACTATTGTGAAATTGACACTTCAAATATGTAACCAAAAAAATCTCTATGATTATACGTAAAAACTGAAATATGTTACTGCAAAAATGAAAGAAAAGAAAAGGGGAAAGTAGGAAGGATCTTTCCTGCCTTTCACTCGCTCTTGGGGTTTGACCAACTCAACCCTCTTCTCCTTCCTCCCTTCTTTATTTGTTTTCTTATTAATCCGATCCCTTTTTCACTCTCCTTTCTAAATCCTTCTGTTGGGGGTCTTCCAATCACCAAGTCATCATGGGTGTGTGTTTCTCCGCCATTAGAGTCAATGGTGCTAGCAGCAGTAGACGAAGTACTCACACTAACAACGCTCATCATCACAATCGCAAAACCTCCACCAAACCTCTCTCTAAGACTGCTCCTAATCCCAGAGACGTCGATGATAAAAAGTCCTCTACCAAACGTAGAACCGGCGCTATCCCTTGTGGCAAGCGTACCGATTTTGGATATGCCAAAGATTTCCATGACCTATTTTCGATCGGCAAATTGCTTGGTCATGGTCAATTTGGTTATACCTACGTTGCTATTGACAAGTCCAATGGAGATCGTGTCGCTGTTAAGAGACTCGATAAGAGTAAGGTATTGCTACTCTCTCCTTTGCTTTGCTTTTCGCTTTACTGGGTTTATCACTTCTTCAGCATCTCCTTCTATTTATCGATTCCATTTTATATATATACAATTTGATTCTTAGTTGATACAGTGGATCCAAGCATCCACAAAGTTTGGCATATTTTTTAATCTAGTTTAACACTGGTTCTTCTTCTTCTTTTTTTCTCGCTCGAAAATCACTAATCACGATTGTTTTGATTGAGAGATAGATTTGATTTTTGTAACATTCTCGGTTGTTTTATGAGACATTCTGATTGTAACATTGTTCTACACTTTTTCATGTCACTCATCTCTTATGTTCACCAGATGGTTCTACCTATTGCTGTTGAGGACGTGAAGCGAGAGGTTGAGATACTTACTGCTCTTTCAGGCCACGAGAATGTTGTACAGTTTTATAATGCCTTTGAGGATGCAGATTACGTGTATATAGTTATGGAGTGAGTCTCTTAAGCTCCTTGTCTATATTGTCTCACTTTATGCAATGAGAGTCTGTATATCATTCACATTCTGCCCTTGCCTTTTTCTAGGTTGTGCGAGGGAGGCGAATTGCTGGATAGGATATTATCCAAGTTAGTTACCATCTCTCATTCTATTGCCGTGTATATCACTACAAAGAGAACGTACCATTTCATTGTTGATGTTTTTTTCTCTTCTTCTTTTGTCAGGAAAGATAGTCGATACTCCGAGAAAGATGCAGCGGTTGTCGTAAGACAGATGCTCAAAGTCGCCGGAGAATGTCATCTACACGGTCTTGTACATAGAGATATGAAACCTGAGGTACATTCACTTGTATAGCTTTTAGGAACTGCTCATATGATCCCTTGGACTTTTGTTTGTAATAATCTTCTGTTTTGCTCCTATTTCCAATATCTTGCAGAATTTTTTGTTCAAATCAGCTAATCTGGATTCGCCTTTAAAAGCTACAGATTTTGGTTTATCAGATTTCATTAAACCAGGTAAATAGAAGCTCTCATTACATATCTACACAAACAAATTGTAGATCTTATGTTGTTTATTGGGGTAATAAACAACTCAATCTTTCTTAGGGAAAAAGTTCCATGACATTGTTGGTAGCGCCTATTATGTTGCTCCCGAAGTACTAAAGCGCAGATCAGGGCCTGAATCAGATGTGTGGAGCATTGGTGTGATTACGTATATATTACTTTGTGGTAGGCGGCCTTTTTGGGATAGGACAGAAGATGGTATATTTAAGGAGGTCTAGCTGAAAACTTCTCTTACTCGAATATTTATGTATATCTTTTCTTTATCCTTCTGACTTCTTACTAATCTGTACTGTATGCTTATAGGTTTTAAGAAACAAACCTGACTTCCGCCGTAAACCATGGGCAACTATAAGCGACAGCGCGAAAGATTTTGTTAAAAAGTTACTTGTAAAAGACCCACGAGCACGGCTAACTGCAGCACAAGCCCTATGTATGCGGTTTCTGGTTTATGACTACTAGTCGGTGATTCTATCATATCTTCTGCAGCATTATCTTATATGAATGCTTTTTTTTTCTTTTCTATTGCGTCTGCAGCACATGCATGGGTTAGAGAAGGTGGGAATGCTAGTGATATCCCGGTAGACATTTCAGTTCTGAACAACTTACGCCAGTTTGTGAGATACAGCCGTCTGAAGCAATTTGCTTTAAGGGTAAGCTGAATGAGGAAATGTTTAGAAATTTGTGTATGGACAAAAGACAGTATAACAAAGAGATCAAGATATGTCTCTAATGCTTTGTGTCTCCTTCTGGCAGGCACTTGCTAGCACACTTGACGAGGCAGAGATTTCAGACCTTAGAGATCAATTTGATGCGATTGATGTGGATAAGAATGGTGTCATTAGTCTCGAAGAAATGAGACAGGTAAAGCTCATAATATTTTCCCTTAAGAACAGTAGTAAGTAGATTAGGCATGATTGAATGATCTTTATGTATCCATTTGGCCATTTTTCTGCAGGCACTTGCTAAAGATCTTCCTTGGAAACTGAAGGACTCGCGAGTTGCTGAGATTCTTCAAGCGGTAGTTACAAATTTTCTTTGCCATTGCAATTGCATCTTTCGGTTGTATCATAATCTAAGCTGTTGTATCTTTTGCTGGACACAGATTGATAGCAACACTGATGGGTTAGTGGACTTCACAGAGTTTGTAGCAGCAGCTCTACATGTTCATCAGCTGGAAGAACATGATTCAGAAAAATGGCAATTAAGATCAAGAGCAGCCTTTGAGAAATTTGACATTGACAAAGACGGATACATAACTCCTGACGAACTTAGAATGGTAAGCTTAAATTAGTTATTAGTTTCTTTGGTAGAGCAGATGATGGAGAAAATGAAATAAAAATGTTTTTGTGAATTCTGTGTCAGCACACGGGGTTAAGAGGGTCAATAGATCCACTGCTAGATGAAGCAGATATAGACAGAGATGGGAAAATAAGTCTGCATGAGTTCAGGAGACTTCTAAGAACAGCGAGCATAAGTTCACAGAGAGTTCCAAGTCCTTCAGGCCACAGCCACAGGAATCCTCGGTAGGGAAGAATGTATAACTAGAAGAGGAATACGGAGACGAGGTAATATGTTGTTGGGATGTGATTTGTCTTATCGTATATGTAATGTTGGTTGTAAGATAAGTGGTGTTTTTTCTCTCTCTGGGCATTCAAGTGTTGTTTATAAGTAAAAAAAAAAGAAGTTTGGTTGTTTAAAGGCAGCCAAACGAAAAGAGACAGTGGAGTGAGAATCATCAAATATATTGGAAGTGTCCATTAAATGAAATCTGAGAAAGGTTTTTGAGTCAGCAGGTGGCTAAAGGCCACGTGCATTCCTTCTCTGTCCGGACCAAATCCAAATTCTAATGGGTGGGGGCACCGATGAAACAGAGAGCCAGCTGTATTTTGTTTTGTCTGTTTTTCCAATGCTTCTTCTTATTATTTATATAGTATAATTGTTTTGAAATATAGTGTAATGGTGTGAATGAGAGAGCACCAACCAGGTCTAAACACACCCCTTTTGTATTAGTTTCCATGTTGTGTCCAGCCACGATCTGACTGGCTCTCCTTCTCCCTCCAACTAATTAATTAAAAAAGTCATTAAGGAAATGATCTTATGTCTTTTCAATGGATTCTAAAATGATTTGGGGGGGTCCCGCCTTTACAAAAACAAAGAAAAGATCTTGCATGTTGCAGGTTCGGTGAATGTAAATGAACGCGAATTGACTTATGATGTATAGTCAAGTCACTAATATATACACAAAAGATACTAATACTAACAATAATATATATTTTGAGAAGTTGTTAAACATTATTACAGATCTTAATGAATGAAGAAAACAGAGAATCCGGGATATGTTTATATAAAGTGCATATGATGATTGATGGTTGATGTCTTGTAGTTGCGTTGGTCCGTAGAAGGCAAAGTGTCAGTCCATAGACTAGTAGTAGTAATGAAGGAGTGGAGGGTATAAGAGTCATTTAAAAGAGAGGAAGTAAGAGCCGCGTTTGACATTTTCCACGATGCAACGAAAAGGAACAACATTAGTAGTTACCTTCGTCCCTCTCCACCACCACCAATTATTATCCATTCATTCTTCTTTCTTATTATTACTTCTCATCTAGTCAATTTCTCCGCTTCCCTAACTCAGTTTCTCAGAAAAAAGTCCCCCTTTTTTATTTGCCCTAACTCCATCAAGTTTAGTCCTTTTCGATTTTGTTTTGAGGGTTCTAAATCTAGATTTGCCCATTTATCTGATCTGGGCGATGGCGGACATCGTGAAGCAAATCCTAGCGAAGCCCATTCAACTCTCTGACCAGGTGGTCAAAGCCGCCGATGAGGCTAGCTCCTTCAAGCAAGAGTGTGGCGAACTTAAGGCCAAGACCGAGAAGCTGGCTGGTCTACTCCGTCAGGCTGCTCGCGCCAGCAACGACCTCTACGAGCGTCCCACTCGCCGGATCATTGATGACACGGAGCAAATGCTTGAGAAGGCTCTCTCCCTTGTCCTTAAATGCAGAGCCAATGGCCTCATGAAGCGTGTCTTCACCATCATCCCCGCCGCTGCCTTCCGTAAGATGTCCGCTCAGTTGGAGAACTCCATCGGAGACGTTTCCTGGCTCCTCCGTGTCTCCGCTCCAGCAGAAGATCGAGGCGACGCTGGTTACCTTGGTCTTCCACCAATCGCTGCTAACGAGCCCATTCTCTGCCTCATCTGGGAGCAAATTGCCATCCTCTATACCGGATCGCTAGAAGATCGCTCCGATGCCGCCGCTTCTCTCGTGTCTCTGGCGCGTGATAACGATCGATACACGAAGCTTATCATAGAGGAAGGAGGTGTTGTGCCTCTCCTTAAACTGCTCAAGGAAGGGAAGCCAGAAGGGCAAGAGAACGCAGCGCGTGCTTTAGGCTTACTTGGCCGAGACCCTGAGAGCGTTGAGCACATGATCCACGGCGGCGCTTGTTCCGTTATCGGTAAAGTCCTCAAAGATGGGCCCATGAAGGTCCAGGCGATGGTTGCGTGGGCAACTTCGGAGCTCGTCTCCAATCATCCCAAGTGCCAAGACGTTTTTGCTCAGCACAACGCCATTCGCCTACTCGTTGGCCACTTGGCCTTCGAAACGGTGCAAGAGCACAGCAGATACGCCATTGTCACCAACAAAGCTACCTCCATTCACCACGCCGTTGTTCTCGCCAAGGAAAACCCGAATTCATCCTCCCCTGGCTCTGTCAAGGGTTTGGAAGAGGATCAGAGCTCAATTCCTCATCCGACGGGGAGACAAATGCCGAATCAGATGCACAACGTGGTCGTCAACACCATGGCAATTAGGGCAAACCCTCCCAAGAAGTCAACAAGCAACGGTGTGAGCCAGAGTAATGGTGTTACGAAGCCTCTTTGCAGTCTACAGCAGCACCAGAATTCGGCCGCATCCAAAACTCGAGAGTTGGAAGACGCAGCCACCAAGTGTCAGATGAAGGCTATGGCGGCCAGAGCACTGTGGAAGCTGGCCAAAGGCAATTCCAGCATCTGCAAAAGCATCACAGAGTCCAGAGCTCTCCTCTGCTTTGCTGTTCTCATTGAAAAGGGCAACGAGGAGGTCAGATACAACTCAGCTATGGCCTTAATGGAGATAGCGGCCGTTGCAGAGCAGGACGCCGATCTGAGACGCTCCGCATTCAAACCCAATTCCCCGGCCTGCAAGGCTGTGGTCGATCAAGTGCTTAGAATCATCGAGGTTGCTGATTCTGAGCTACTCATCCCTTGCATCAGAACCATTGGGAACCTGGCTAGAACGTTTAGAGCAACCGAGACACGGATGATCAGGCCGCTGGTGAAGCTTCTGGACGAACGAGAGCCGGAAGTGACAGTGGAAGCCGCAGTTGCCCTCACAAAATTCGCCTGCACGGAGAATTACTTGCACAAGGATCACTCAAGGGGCATTATAGAAGCTGGAGGGGGAAAACACCTGGTCCAATTGGCCTACTTTGGAGAGAGTGGTGTTCAGATTCCAGCATTAGAGCTCCTCTGTTACATAGCACTCAATGTTCCAGACAGCGAGCAACTGGCAAAGGACGAGGTTCTGGCAGTGTTGGAATGGGCGTCGAAGCAGTCTTGGGTTACACAGCTGGAGAGCTTAGAAGCTCTGTTGCAGGAGGCTAAGAGCAGACTAGACCTTTACCAGTCAAGAGGATCCAGGGGTTTTAATTTCAATTGATTCATTGTTTCGATTTTGATGGTGATATCTTGAATAGCGAATACCTTGTTCCTTATACTTACCCTTGTAAATCAAGAACAAAAAGGCTGGAGCTTTTTGTAGTTGATCTCTCTCTCTATTCTTCTGGTTGATCTTTTCTGTACAGATTCATATATCTGCAGACTATACCATCGATTAGTTGAGCCCCTTTGAACTATTTTGTGTAATTTGAGAGATGTATGTTGATGGGAACAACAAGAAAGGTCTCATGTTATGCCGCGTGTGACCAACCATGAACAACTGAAAGATGGCTGGCTACATGTCAAAGTAGAAGAGTGAACAAGGCCCATCTATAAGTGCTTAAGCCCATTAACTAGCCCTGTAGTTACTAGACTGAATGATAAAAGCTAGTTAGCTGTGTGGAACATTTTTTCTGTATAATTGATAGTGTGATGTGTGAACAAAGGCACATAAAATTAGTAAGGCCAAATTGGGACAATGATAAGCTGTAATAACTTATCCTTTTACACTTGGCTTCACATTCCCCTTCACACAATCCACACATATCCAATCACAACTTGATCATATAACTCCCACTAATCTTTCTTTCTCCTTTGATTTTTCTGCTTATCATCATATATATTTTTTTCTTCGATTGATCTCCACTTCTTCTTCTTCTTCTTCTTCTTCTTCTTTTGCCAGTCTGATCAACCATGGCTGCTGCTATAAGCGCTGCAGTCTCTTTTCCTTCCTCTAAGTCCTCTTCTCTTCCCACCAAAACCTCCTTTGTCTCCCCTCAAAAGATTTTCGTCAAGAAGGTATCATTTCATTCCATTCATCATATTTTAATTGAAAGTTAGTAGTATGACCAAAAAAATTGGATCTTTGACATGCATATATCTCCTGCGCCTACATACAGAGCACACTGTGTTACAGAGACGCTTGTTTTGGGGGCAGACTTGTCTCAGTGAAGGCTCAGGTGACAACAGAGACTACCGAAGCCCCCGTGAAAGTAAAGAAGGAATCAAAGAAACAGGAAGAAGGAATTGTTGTCAACAAATATAAACCCAAGGAGCCTTACACCGGTCGTTGCCTCTTGAACACCAAGATCACCGGCGATGACGCTCCCGGTGAAACCATGCACATTGTCTTCACCACTGAAGGTACGCCTTTCCCTTGAATTCCCTATTGAAATTATATAGGGGTTTTCGAAAAGTTTAGATTTTTAACAAGGTTTGGGTGAAATAATGATGGATTAGGTGAGATTCCGTATAGAGAAGGGCAATCGATAGGAATCATTCCTGAGGGAATTGATAAGAATGGGAAGCCACACAAGCTGAGGCTATACTCTATCGCCAGTAGTGCCATTGGTGACTTTGGAGACTCCAAGACTGTAAGCTTTCCCTCTTAACTCTAACTAATAAAGAGTCAAGTACAGAAATGATCTGCTCTTATCTGGCAATCGATTTCTTTTCTTTTGCAGGTTTCTTTGTGTGTCAAGAGACTAGTTTACACAAACGAGAACGGAGAGATTGTTAAGGGTGTCTGCTCCAACTTCTTGTGTAAGAAGAAGAACAATAATAATGGGTTTGTGATGAAATTGATTACAGTTTAAACTCTTCTTAATGAATGCGGCGTTCTACTTTTTATTCAGGTGACTTGAAGCCGGGTGATGAAGCAAAGATCACTGGACCTGTTGGGAAGGAAATGCTTATGCCAAAAGACCCCAATGCCACCATTATCATGGTATGCCATATAACATAATGGTCTCACATGCATAAAAATTTTGTGATACAATAAGCAGTTGTACTGATCACTTCTGGTTTCTTGTTTCCATAGCTTGGAACAGGGACTGGTATAGCTCCATTCAGATCATTTTTGTGGAAAATGTTTTTCGAGGAGCACGAGGACTACAAGGTGAAACCAAACACAAAAACTCTTATACACAGTTGTAGCCAGTTATACCATAATAACTCGCTCTCACTTTACATTGGCTTTATTGTGTATCTCTCTATATATGCAGTTCAATGGTTTGGCATGGCTCTTCTTGGGTGTACCCACAAGCAGCTCATTGCTCTACAAGGAGGTACAAAAGCTAAGCTAAAAATCCTAGTTAGCTTTACCAATGTTCTCTTGTAGAAAAAGCTGTTGACTTGTGTGGATAATGACAGGAGTTTGAGAAGATGAAGGAAAAGAACCCAGACAACTTCAGGCTGGACTTTGCGGTGAGCAGGGAGCAGACGAACGACAAGGGAGAGAAAATGTACATTCAGACAAGAATGGCAGAGTATGCAGAAGAACTGTGGGAGTTGTTGAAGAAAGACAACACCTTTGTTTACATGTGTGGTCTTAAGGGTATGGAGAAGGGTATCGATGACATTATGGTCTCACTTGCTGCTAAAGATGGTAAGGACATTCGTTTTTTCATTTCATATCAATTTCAGAAGATTCTGTACATGTTTCAGACTGATTTTGCCTGGGTGGGATCAGGAATCGATTGGCTGGACTACAAGAAACAACTGAAGAGGAGTGAGCAGTGGAACGTTGAAGTTTACTGAGGAAGCTTTTCAGGGGGTTCTTATTATTATGTAGATAAAACTGATGCGACGTCAAATCTTCATTTCTGCTTCTTTCTTCATATGTTCTTGAAAGGTTTTCGTCAACATTTAAAAGAGAGCATCATTACAAGCAACTTTTTCTCACTTCATATTCATGCAACAATTATATATTTTTACATACATGTTTCTTTCAGTATCCCGACACAAATCAGCTTGCAATTCATGAATTGGCATTGGGATTAGGCACATCCTAAAACCCAATGGCTGGCTCTAAACAATTCACTTTCTTTCCTTCATAAACCTACAATAAGCTAAAAGCAGCCAACTCTGTGGAATCATCAAATCTATAGACCCTTTTTGAGTGAGATCAGAGTAGATAACACAGGCATCACAACATATTCTTGTCTATCTCTTTGGGTGGCAATTTCCTGATTTTTGCAACGAAAAGGCCACTGGTTGCTGAGGTGGAAGGATCAAAACGTAGTGTTTTAGGCGTGCGACCGCTTCTACATGGCCAATCCTTGGCAGTTTCAATCTCTTGTAGCACTGCATCATCATAACCCAGTTTTCTGTTAGTATTCCCCTCCTTGTCCTTTAGTAAAGTACAACAAATACAAGATTCAAACAAAATCTGACCTACAATAGCTGCATAGTTCATAGTTCTTTTCGAAAATGATACCACAATAAATGTTGTTAGTTTGTCAAATAGTATGCTTTATGTACCTGCAGAGGAATTCTCAGCAATGAACTGATCCACCACATCTTCGTTTTGGGCATGCGTCAAACTGATAGTTACACGGCTTAGTTCACTGATTCACGCTCAAAAATGAAACAAACAAAAAGAGGCAAGAGCACAGAGAGTTTATTGTTTTGTGTTTTTTTCCTTTCGAGATTAGATCTTTCACCTGCAGGTGCTGTACACAAGCGTGCCGGCTTCTTTCAACAATCTAAACCCATTTCTCAGTAGATTCAACTGAAACACAGACATTGTTGATGATCACTAGAGAGACAATGACAAGGGCAGACATACAAGACACCAACTGACTCGTGGAATTTACCTGGAGAGCTTTTAAGTTTTTGTCGGTTCTCTCAGCATCCAGTACACGGCGTTCCAGTGTTGTCCAACCCCATTGCTCAAATTTCTGAATATGCTTGATTGAACCATCATGTGTGCACTCTGCGTCCACAAGAACCTGCCAAATCCCACATCATTTCTTTAGTTATATTACTTCTAAGGGAATACATCTGCATCTGCAGGTCACAATATTACCTTGTCATAGCCAGAATATGCATAATCGTTTTGGTCAAGGGATCTAAAAAGTTCCTTTTTTTTCAGACCAATTACACCAGATCTTTGTCCGTAGAAAATAATTTCTGGTTCTCCATTCTGCGGCAAAACCAAGTTCTTCCTTTTCTTAGCTTCCTGTTTCCTTTCCTTGTAAGGTCTACGAGAAGTCCACTGCTTGAATGTGTCTCCATGATCGTCAACACAGTAGTCACCTGAATATTATCATAGTAAATGACCTCAACACCACAGGTTAGGAAAGCGTAAGGGAAAACAGTATTTGAGACTGTTGAGGTGTTGCTCTACATGGTAGGCCTGTGGTTGGTGGCACTGAGAAAGTGGTTCCATCAGCTAGAAAAAGTCGGCTCCTTTCACCAAGCCTATATTTTTGAAGCATTGTTCTGCAGGCAGCAAGACGGTGCCTTGCCACATCAACACCCGTTGCAGTGCCCTTCTCACCCAGTAAGTCAAGCATCATACATAGTTTAGCACCTGCGGGAAATAGTATTTTCTTTACAGAAGTTGCAAGGAGATTTGACACTAAGGATGCCAAACCAGCTGATCAACGAGTGAGATGTATAGTTACCAGGAGCGGCACAAAGATCCAAGACATGGTCTCCTGGGGAGATACCAAGAGCCGAGACAGCAGCACCGGAAGCTGCATCGATTCCGTACATCTGTAAACACGAACAAAGCAGAATTAAGGTTTAAAGTAAACAGGAGGAGAATTTGGTCTTCTGGTTACTCTCACCATCCCTTGCTGATACGCCTTGGATCTCGCTACATGAACATCTGGAGGAATAGAGTAAAACCCTGGTAACCACTTCAGCTTCTCCAGTTTACAATTAATTTCGGATTCAATCTCTTCGACAGAATCTTCGAATCCAGGTTTCAACCTTTAAACGGACGTCTGTGTTTCAATGCCAAAATCCGTAAATCATGAAAAAAAAGCCAACGGGGTCTCGAGTTACCTAACATATCGTGGAATTGAGTGTCCGCGAGTATAGATTGAAGGATCAACTCCATTGGCCTTAAGAAAGCTAAGGAAACTCTCCGGAAGCTGTAGCTTAGACGTTTCTTCCATGAGAAACCGAGAGAGAGAGAGAGAAAAACAGTGTGTGTTTGGTCGGAGAGTCGCCGGACGAGAACAAAGGCAGAAAAGGCAGAAAAGCCCAAGCCCAAGCCCATTAGTTTATCTATTTTACTCCAAGGCCTAAGTGGGTCTATTCACGCTTGTCGTCTTGTGATTTGTACATAGGATTTTTTTTAATTAATAAAAAAATTAGTGTATGTTATGAACACTCATTGAATTTGGCATAACAAACTGAAATTCTAAACAGAACCCAATGATTTATTATTACATCACAGAGACATTATTTTGAAGAGAAATTGAGAATATGAATCTTCAGTTTGCAAATGGTTCCTCCTTGTTGATGGGAAAGCTGTGATCCACCCAATCCAAGTAGCCACCTCCCATGTTTATCACTTTCTTAAATCCCTATTTTATTATATTAAAGATGATATGAAATGAATTATTAGTCTGAGAGTGTTTGTTTGTGTGAGTTCAATCCATTCATAAATATAAGGAACTACTTTACTTACTGTAGCAACAAGTTCACTTGTAGCGTTTAAGGATCTGGCTCCACTCTGACAACCCTGTATTTGTATCATTCATTAGTTTGATTCAGTAGTTTGAAACAAGTGATTTTGTCATGTGGGTATGATGGTGAAGAAAAGAGTTACCACAAGGATATCATCAGCTGGGTTTAAAAGAGAAGAGACTTGATCCAAGAAGTCTTGATTCTTCACAGATCACAAAACACAACCATCTGAATTGTGTTGGTCAATAACTAGAAGTGAGTTGATTTTGATTACAAATACCTTGAGGGGTGTTGAACATGTAGGGAATGTTGAGGATCTTAGGTGCTTTACAATGGCCTTTCCTAAACTCTTCCTGAGTCCTGCATGTACAAGGAGTTAACAACTCCCAATTGGTACATGAATAGTGATGATACAATAGCTCACCTAACATCAAGATACTGATGCCCAGATTGGAGGAGATTCTTAGCTTGGCTCACATCAACACTGACAACTTCTGCTTTTGAGCTGGTGATTGATTGAGACATACTCTCTATCTTATTTTTGTCAGACAAAAGATGAAGCTTGAGGAAGAGAGCAGAGATTGAATAAATAATCCACAAATCAGACCTAACACGTATGCTTTTTTTATTGGTCGATATAAACAATAGTATGTTATACAGTTTTGACCACTAGAAAACGTGTTCACTTCTGACTAATTAAAAAGAAAAACTTAGCTAAAGACACAAGTTTTTCATGTAAGCTGAATTTAGTAAAAAAAAAGAGAAGACACGAGAAACAATGTTGTCGATGGAAACAAAGTTAATGGTGATGGAATTGCGCAACTAACGAGAGCATGAATGTGTCATTGTATTGAATGAGACGTTAGGTGGAGATGAGGCTATGACGTGTTGTTCTTCCTCTACTTTGGACGTACGTTTTCATATTATTAAATTACGGACAATACGGAATCAAAACGCCACGTTCTATGGAATCCATATAAACTTTGAGGATGTTCCATTCAGAATCAACAAGATAACGTTCATAACTTGGCCTGGATCAGGGAGATACTAATAGACAAAATTTGAAAACATCGACATTTTTGTTATCGAGTTGTTCCTGTTTATGTACACACACACAAACACACTGTTCTTATCTAATTCAGAAGCATCAACTGATATCAAACTCTAGACAGAAAGATCACAAACAAGTAACACCACACTCATACACAATGATCATTCATATGTGGAAAAAAGAAACTAGAATGACTTTTGAGCTATGTGTATATATACAGCTAATGTACACATGCAAAGAACAACAACACAACAATTTCAGATCTTTTTGATCTGGGAAAACCAGCACAGCATGACCAGTATCGCAAATCCAGTGGCTTTACCTCTATACTTACACACCATGATCAACCATTCATTGTCATTTGGAATGTCAGATCGATGCAAATTTGGACCTGATCCACATAACAGCTCTAATACGTGTGTTCAGGAGCTATTAGCCGATAATAAATCTACTGGCTTTGACTGGTAAATCTACTCGTACTTGTATCTGTGTTTGGAGAATCTCGTTTATGTACCTGCAACAAAATAACAAAACACTCTATTGAATCCAACACAAAAATGACTACTCAAAAGACTTCAGAACTTCAGATCACCTCAGAAGTTCTTATATCATGCTTGCACACCGGGCAAGATGTACCCCATTTCGTCAACCAAGAATCGATGCAATTCAAGTGAAAAGCTGCAATACGAGCTTCAAGTTAAGCAACAGATATAGATATAACTATTTAAGCGAAAAGCTTCAAGTTAAAAAACCCAAAGTCTTCTGATTGGTAATACCAAAAAGACATACAGATTCAGTGCTTAACTATTCAACTTGAATTGACAGAAAAGGAATATGTTTTGTACCCTCAACCCAAAAAGTAGAGAGAATTATCATAGAAAAGAATCAATTTTAAGAACGTAGGATCTAAGAGAAACCTATCAAAGTCTTCATATATTAAGCATATGTTTCCATCCTGTGATAAGTAAATACCATGTTTGCAGGGGAGAAGTCTGAGGTTTTCTCCATATCTGTAATCCTCCAGGCAAATAGCACATGTATCTCCGGCCTTGTGGTGAGCAGAATCAGAGAAGGTGAAGGAGTGGAGATTGTGGACCAGCATTTCGTCGACCCTCAGGGTGCGGTTGTGCCTCCCACGCCATTGGGTCCAGTGTCTAGGTGCAAAGAAGGCAAGCAAAAGGAAAGTGACGATTAAAAGGAGAGAGAAGAAAGAGATGGCGAGCACAGTCCAAGCGCTTCCTTTGCTAGGCGGAAAAAGGCAGCATTCACCGTCTCGACCCCTCGCGTACTTTCTCAAAATCTCACCGGCGACATTTGAAACAAAGACTGAATTGATTGTAATGTCCTGAGGGTTCACCTTCACTGTGCAAAAGAGAGGTATCTTTGTAAAACGAATCCATCCAAACTTATGGGCGTTGACTAAATTTTACATCAATAAGGGAGAAGAAGAAGAAGATATGGCTGCTTACTAACGACGAGATCTTCATTTTCTATATTGTCATATACGATCACAGCTTGAAAATCTGAGTTCTGTGCATTGAGAAGCTTATCCTCAAAAGAACATTCACCTCGGATTATCAACGCCAGCTTTGTTCTCTGTTGTGTCCAGTTGGATGCGGCGGTGTGCAGGACCAGCGGTGAGCAACCATCGAGAGGATCTGCAACGTAGAGAGCTCCACATATTCCGTTTTTGGTCACGGAGCCGTCTATAATCAAAAACCCAGATTCACAAATCAACTTTCTTTTTAAAAAATCATAGGAAAAGAAAAAAAGAAAGGAAAAAAGGGAGAAATTGACCAAATTTAGCAGGGAGATCGGCAAAAGAGGCAGAGATGGAATTGAGGACGACAGTGGCGAGCGAAAGTCGTAAGAGAGAAGAAGCTGCAAGTAGACAGCTTGAGACGTAGAAGAGTCTCATCTCTCCTTTCCGTTTTTCTCAGCCGTAAAGTTGGATCGGAATCGATGGCTTTTCAGTTTCAGCCGCATTAGTTGCTTCACCCAAACCTTCTGTGCACTTCAGAGGCTTTTGGAATAAAATATAAATAATTACATATGATATTCCAGCGTGGCGTCTAAGGAATTACAGACATCTGGCAAAGCCACGCGCATTACGGGAGCGTGACTCGTAAGACTATAGTCTTCATCAAACAATTTCACACAATAATATGATAACATAATAAAAAGAAAGAAGATCTAATGCCATTAATAGAAAAATAAAACTAATGTGGAGAGAGCGAAGAAAAGGGAAGACCGTCGGATCTGAAGAAAAGCAACGAAAAGGATTTTGGTCTTTTTGCATTGATCCTTCTTTTTCTCTCCTCTTTTATAATTGAGTTTCCTCCACATCTCAAAGCTCATTTGCGAATGGAAATGGCGAAACCTGCAGGATTATGTTTCTTATTGAAACTAACAGCATTAGTCTGTCTTATTGTCATTCTTGAGAGCGTTGGTGGTAGCTACGTGAAATACGACACCAAAGCTAGACTGGTTCAGGGCAAACTAAATGTTCATCTTGTTCCGCATTCTCATGACGATGTTGGGTGGTTGAAAACCGTTGATCAGTACTATTTCGGATCTAAAAACAGTATCCAGGTAGGTTTCATAATATATATATATATATATATATATATATATATGCATCCATGTAACTCTAACGTAATAGTATCCCCAATTAAGATTCGTAATCTTCAGAACGCTTGCGTGAGGAATGTGCATGACTCGGTGGTGGATTCTCTGCTTCGCAATCCCGATAGAAAGTTTGTGTTTGCAGAAATGGTGTAAAAATCACTCTACTAATTAATATAAATACTTTGTTAATGTTTTGATCACAAATCATGTTATCTTCTTATCATAATTATGTTTGAAAAGGCTTTCTTTACGCGTTGGTGGGAAGAGCAAAGCCCTGAGATGCAAGAACAAGTTAAGAGACTAGTGCAAACCGGGCAACTAGAGTTTGTGTAAGTTGGTCATTTTAATTTGGGGGTTAGTGTGAAACATTGAAAACAGAATGAATAGAGAAGAGATTTGTGTGTGCAGAAATGGAGGATGGAGTATGAACGACGAAGCAACTTGCCATTACATAGATATGATTGACCAAACCACAATGGGACATCGCTTTATAAAGCAGAATTTCAACACAACTCCACGTGCTGCTTGGCAAATTGACCCCTTTGGTCATTCCTCTGTCCAAGCTTACCTTCTTGGAGCTGAGGTCCTTATTCGATCCCTTTCTTTTCTCCAAACCAAAACAGTTTCTTTAATAAGATTTGATTGGTGCAGTCAGGGTTCGATTCTCTGCATTTCGCAAGAATTGATTACCAAGACAGAGAAAAGAGAAAGGCAGAGAAGTCCCTCGAATTCATCTGGAGAGGATCAAAAACTTTCGCTTCTTCTTCTCAGATATTCACCAATGTCTTTCTTGTTCATTATAGCCCACCCTCTGGCTTTCACTATGAAGTCAGCGATACTTACGTCCCCCTCCAGGTTCGTCTTTTTCATCTAGTTTTCTTGTTTGCTTTGAGAATCCAATCCAATCGATTAACACTGGTGATTTGCAGGACGACCCTCGTTTTGATGGCTATAACATTAATGAGGCGGTTGATAATTTCGTCAATGCTTCTCTGTTTTATGTAAGTTCAAGGAATCTTCTTTTTCTGTTGTAGATTGTTGTGCACGCAAGTGTGTAAACTTGGGTTCTGAAAGTAGTGAATGTGATAATGGTAGGCCAATGTGAGTCGAGGAAACCATGTGATGTGGACAATGGGTGATGATTTTCAGTACCAGTTCGCAGAATCCTGGTTCAGACAGATGGACAGACTAATCCATTATGTTAACAAGGTTTTGATTTCTCTTCTCGCCCATTCAAATCCACCTGTCTGGATTCTCACTAATTCCATTCAAAATTACCAGGATGGCCGTGTGAATGCCTTGTACTCCACGCCATCTCTCTATGTTGATGCTAAGAATGATGCCAATCTAGTTTGGCCTCTCAAGACAGAGGACTTTTTCCCGTGAGTGCTATTTGTTGTTTTTTCTTCAACATCTTTCTACTTTCCCAACCTCTATTCTTGCAGATATGCGGATCAGGCACACGCTTACTGGACTGGCTACTTCTCTAGCCGTCCTGCTTTTAAACGATATGTTCGGGCTCTTAGTGGATACTACTTGGTATTGAACTGCATCCCAGATTCCGATTCCACATTCCTAGTTGAGATTTAAACATGAACGTAACCTTGCATTTGTCTCTCGTTTTTTTCTTCTCCAAAAACAGGCAACAAGGCAACTTGAATTTCTGGTTGGCAAGAAATCTGGACGTCCAAACACTAACAGTCTTGGAGATGCTTTAGGAGTAGCGCAGCACCATGATGCTGTCACTGGAACTGCTAAGCAGCATGTAACTAATGATTACATGAAACGCCTAGCTGTTGGTGCCTCTGTTGATGATACTACAATTCTATATGAAAACTCTTTTTTGTTTTTTTGCTGGTAGCTAGTTTTTATCATACATTTTGCAGGCAGAGGCGGTTGTGAGTTCTGCGCTGGCATGCCTGTTAAGGAAGGAACCAAATAATGGCTGCCCAAACCCTGCAATAGCATTTAACCAGGTTAAGTCTCTATGAAACTCGTTTTGGTAATCATAAAATCAACTTCATGGTGTTAATGAGTGATTTCTTTCCTCTTGGAATCTTGAGACAGAGACTATAGAGTATGTCTAGCTCTAATAAATCACCTGGTTTATGACATATGTATTGTAATCAAATGAACAGTGCTCGTTGATGAATATCAGCTATTGTCCAGCGACAGAAGAAACCATTCCTAGCCAGAAGAGCTTGGTAATTCCATCACATTTCTTAGAAATCTTTAAGATATAGCTCAGGTCTTCTTCAACTATCTCAATTCTTTGATTAATTCAGATTCTGGTGGTGTATAACTCCCTTGGATGGAATCGCACAGAAATCATCAGGATTCCGGTTACATTTCAAGCATCTTTCAATATAGTTTACTTGCCCTTTGAGATGAATTTCTATGTTTAACTAAGAGTAATGGTATTTATCAGGTCATCGATGCAGGTCTAAGTGTGGAAGATTCATCTGGAAACACTCTTGATGCTCAATCCATCCCCATGGATAATGTCACGAGCAACCTCAGAAGTTTCTATACAAAAGCTTATTTAGGAATATCTTCAACGCAGATTCCAAAATATTGGCTCGTGTTTAAAGCAACAGTGCCGCCACTTGGTTGGCATACATTCTTCATATCTAAAGCATCTGCTCAAGGTATGAAGAGAACGTTACACGTGTGCCTCTCCCTCATGATTCTTATATGTTTTTGTCATGCATGATCGAGATAGGAAGAAGCAATCACACACACTCTTCAGTGATGCAAAGTCCAGTGAACAATAAGATGGAAATTGGTCCTGGGAATCTAAAGATGCTGTTTTCTCCAGACTCTGGTCTCCTCGAACGGATGTACAACTTTAGAACAGGAGTATGTTTGGTACAATAAGTTTGTTACAATAAAGATTAAAACACAAGCAACTGCTTATAATAACTATTTATCTTTCAGGCTGACATACTGGTGACTCAGAACTATTTCTTGTATACTTCAGCTGATGGGGACGCAATAGATCCTCAGGTCTCTGGTGCATATATATTTCGACCTAATAGCTCCTCAGCTTATGCAGTTTCGTCATCGAAGGTGAGTCTATGAATCATTACTACAATTAATACATGATGGTGGCTGATGTACTCACACATATAGTAAATAATGGCGCAGCCAAAATTGGAGATGGTGCGAGGGGCTTTGATAGATGAGGTACACCAGCAGTTTAATCCGTGGGTGTCACAGGTAATCAACTCAAACAAGTTGCAACCATTTGAGAATCTTTAGTTAGTTGATACGTCATTATAATGCTATGTAGGTGGTAAGAGTGTACAAAGACAAAGAGCACGCCGAGTTTGAGTTCACTGTAAGTGCATATATGGTGTTCTCCATATATATTTAATGAGAAAGATGGTTCAGGCTCTCATTCTCTTAAGCAGATTGGTCCAATTCATACTGGTAAAAGTGGAGCTATAGGAAAAGAGATAATCAGTAGGATGGTAACAAACATGACTACAAATAAGACCTTCTATACTGACTCTAACGGAAGAGACTTTCTCAAACGGGTGATCTCTATATATTCTCTTACTACACCAAATGAGATTGTGTTATAATAAACTTTGTATCTTACAAAAGAAACTACACTCTAATGCTTTGCAGGTCCGGGATAACCGACCAGACTGGCGTCTGGAAGTCAATGAGCCAATAGCAGGAAACTACTACCCGGTACACTATTTATGTTCTGCAAAAGAAAGATCTAATTTGGATTTACATGTGATTGGCTTTCCAGAGTTAACGCTATGTTAGTGTGAATCGTCAGCTTAATCTCGGGATGTACACAAAAGACGAGAAAGCAGAGTTGTCAGTGTTGGTTGATAGGGCAACTGGGGGTGCAAGTATCAAGGACGGTGAGATAGAATTGATGCTTCACAGGCGCCCGTGCATGGATGACATGAGAGGAGTTCAGGAGAGCCTTGAGGAAAATGTGTGTGTACATGGTACCTGCGCAGGATTAACGGTATGGGGATATATAGGTTAGCTGAGACACTGAGTGTGTTTGTCCAGTAAAACCAAGACTCATGATCTATAATTTGTGTAAATGGTCAGGTTCGTGGCAATTACTATGTAAGCATAAATAAGGCAGGAGAAGGAGGACGGTGGAGAAGAGAAACTGGACAAGAGATATACTCTCCCCTAATAATGGCATTCACACACGAGAACAAGGACAAATGGAAAGCCTCTACTTCTTTGAAAGGTTATGCCATGGATCCTCTCTACACCTTGCCTCCAAATGTTGCTCTCATCACTCTTCAAGAGCTGGATAATGGGGACGTTCTTCTCCGCCTAGCTCATCTCTACGAGGCTGGAGAAGACAGTGATTACTCGAAAGTTGCTAAAGTGGAGCTGAAGAAGTTGTTCGCTGGGAAACTTGTAAGAAATCAAAACACTTGCTCATCAATCTACAAATATTAGGTGGTGATTGATTACTCATATATTGATTGATTGATATTTGTAGATTAAACAAGTGACAGAAATGAGTTTGTTAGCAAATCAAGAGAAAGCAAAAATGAAAAAACAGAAGAAGTGGAAAGTGGAAAGCGAAGGAGATGGAGCTTCTTCACCGCTAAGAGGAGGACCCGTTGATTCATCGACTTTACTTGTAGAGCTTGCTCCCATGGAGATTCGTACTTTTTTGCTTCAATTTTTGCCGAAACAACAGAGAAGAAGAAAGTTGTTTCTCGGATGATTCTCATTGCATTTCCCCAATCTTCATCAATATATATACATAACTTGCGCGGGAAGACAAGTTTCTAATGGGCCTATTTGGGTATCTGAAGCCCATTTAAAGGAAATGAATCCATGAATGAAGATGAGTTCGTTTTTTGGCTTCTCGCTCAAGTTGGTATTCGGCTTTTTAATTTGCCCTGAAAAAAACAAAAGAAAAGTACTAACATCGGAGAAAGAACAAGTATAATCGTAATCAGAAATGGCCAGATACGATCGAGCTATTACTGTCTTCTCCCCCGATGGCCACCTCTTTCAAGTCGAATACGCCCTTGAAGCTGTCCGCAAGGGTAACGCTGCCGTCGGTGTCCGTGGCACCGATACCGTCGTCCTTGCCGTCGAGAAGAAATCTACCCCCAAGCTTCAGGATTCTAGGTTTTATTTTGATCTCTGCTTTTTTATTAGTGTTATTTTGGCTCGCTTGGTTTATTGAGTTGCTAATACGTGACTGATCATTGGTGATACGACCTGTTTATACGATGCTTTCATTGGTCTATGTATACTTTCTTCTTAATTTCTGGAATCTGCTGCTATGACCCTAGTCAATTTCTGATGTAATACTCTTTTATGGGAAACAGCTTCATTTCTAACATATATATGCCTTGGTCTTTCCCTGAACAAAAACAAATCATATAAATGGTTAGACTTGAATCAATCTGCGTAAACAATATGTGGAGTTTGTGATGAGATAAATGTGTTATCTGTTTTTTAAGTATTTAGAAGATCAAGCTAATATCTCCTTTCAATTGCCTGTGCTTGTTTCTGACAGATCAGCCAGAAAAATTGTGAGCCTTGATAATCACATTGCCTTGGCATGCGCCGGGCTCAAGGCTGATGCCCGTGTGTTGATAAACAAAGCAAGGATCGAGTGTCAAAGCCACAGGCTTACACTAGAGGACCCAGTTACTGTTGAGTACATCACCCGCTACATTGCTGGCCTTCAACAGAAGTATACCCAAAGTGGTGGTGTCAGACCCTTTGGTCTCTCTACTCTTATCGTTGGCTTTGACCCTTACTCTCGTGTTCCATCTCTATATCAGACTGATCCATCTGGCACTTTCTCTGCTTGGAAAGCTAACGCTACCGGGAGAAACTCTAACTCTATTAGAGAATTTCTTGAGAAGAACTACAAAGAAACCTCTGGCCAAGAAACTATTAAACTCGCCATCCGTGCTCTGCTTGAGGTTTGCCCTCTCCTCCCATCTCCCTTGCTGATAAAACTACATAATAATAACTAGAAATTTTGATTATTTGAGGATTTCACGTCTTTGGGATCATATGTAATTGTATGTCCTAGCCTGAGCTAACAGCTAAAGCTGATATTGGCTTTGCATTGCAGGTAGTTGAGAGCGGAGGTAAGAACATCGAGGTTGCTGTAATGACACAGGAGGAAAGTGGGCTGTGCCAGCTAGAGGAAGCTGAAATTGATGCAATTGTGGCTGAGATCGAAGCTGAAAAGGCGGCTGCAGAAGCAGCCAAAAAGGGCCCTCCAAAGGATACTTGAGAAACAATATCTCGATAGAGCCATGAGGGCCGTGCTTTGGTCTTCATTCTCAGTTGTACGTTTTGTTTGGTTCGAAGGCCTACTGCACAACATGTCAGGATTGATTAGGATATCTCAACTTTGCTTTATTGTGTTTTGTTTGCTGGTTGGTTCACATCGGACAAAAGTACTTACCTAGAAACAAGATCAAGTGCATTTCATTCAAGGTATATTTGTGATGTTGACAAGCTCTTGGCTAGATGTGGAAGAACAGTTTTTATATTTGCCAAAACAATTTTGCTAAGAGAAAGACATAAACTCTCCGAATTTGAGTGACCAAAAAAAAAAACTCTCTCATTTAGCATTCCCTGCATCACATGAAATGGATAGATACTCTTGATGTTACAGCATCACACCGCCATTACCTGAAACAAACAACCGATCATCATATCTACATCTACATATTAACATAACTTACATGGAAGAAGCTCTCGGTAGGATTCACAAATCCAATACGAGGTCCCTTTTCTTTTTTCTGATTCCAGTATCAACATTATAAGTACACCAGTGTCTCAGTCACACATACAGTCTAATTCTTTAATGAAGTAACGGCTAAAACCAATTCGTGGTGATTAATTGGGATAACGATACTTGAATACGTTGACGTCATCCCAATTAAATACCACAAACTGTTTTTAGCCGTAACTTCATTAAAGAATCAGATCATATGCGTGACTAAGACACACTAGTGTATTTATAATGTTGATACTAGAATCCCGAAAAAGAAAAAGGGACCTCGTATTGGATTTCGTATTGGATTTGTGACTCCTACTGTACTCCCATTCACCGAGAATCTTACCGTATGTAAGTTATGTTAATATGTATATGTAGATATGATACATATCATTTTCCTTGATATGCTTTATAATTCTCTTTGATCTTGTTTTGTTTGTTTCAGGTAATGGCGGAGTGAGGCTGTAGTAGGATCAACATCAAGAGTACCTATCCAATCCATGCGTTTCTGATGTGATGCAGAGAATGCTAAATCGGAGAGTTTATGTGTTTCTCTTAGGACTTCTCCCTACTACAGTAGAAAGATAAAAATTAAGGATAAAACTTGGTTTGCCCATTCTTAGATAGAAGAGTGACTGTCAGTTTCCTATTTAGTAGTCAGCAGAAGAATTAGCCTACTTCTTTCCCTTGACGTGAACAACCATACCAGTTGCATCTGACCTAGCATAAAAGAGACCAAGGGTGGTAAATGTCACCACTCTTGTATTTCATCATCTTCAGATATTTCACACTCCTCATCCGTCTCTTCCTCCATTCCTGCAAACGCATCAGGAATTGTCCTGTAGCTTAGCCATTTCATCATGGGGGTATATTCTGTGGCTATCACTGATATATCTGCCACTCTTGAACACTCATAACCTGCGTTACTCTGCTCTTTCAGATTCTTCTGCGTTCACGCATCAAATTTGTAAGCATATAGAGAATCTTTGGACATGTATAATTAGTTTTTCTATCTGAGAAAGGGAAAAGACCCTGACCTTGGTTTGTATTGAGGACTGCTCCACTTGCCAGAGTTTTGGCTTTCGGATCACGTGCCATCTGCATATTCATGATACGTATTAATTAATAATATCAATTTTAAACATACAAAGTACAATATAATTAACTGGAATCCGTTTGTAACAGAAACCTGGATGACCATGGCTGCTTGTTACCATACAACACACCACGAACAGCTACCGAAGCTCCAGCTGACTGCAAAACATCCTCTGTTTTGTTATGCCCACTCATCTTTCCTCTTATATCTGCGAGAAGGAGATCAGCATCTGCCAAATACGAAGAAACACACCAGGCATCTTCTATGGCTTCGTCGCTCACAAAATCTAGCACTTCATAAGCGTTATGAGTCTATGTTAGAAAAAGTTAGGCTGGAAAAGCACGCACACATTTAAGTTTAAGTATTCTCTCCAGTGTCACTCTATCAAGGAGGGCAATAGTGCAGTTGCTACTATTGGAGAGTCGAGGCGAGACAGTAGTTGATACCATTCTCATGCAGGAAATCCACAACCCGCTCTGCCTGTCCGTGAGCTTGGGAGAGAACCTTCTCCGGCGCATCCATTTTCAGTGGTAACCTTGCAAACTGGTCATGTACAAGAGAGACGCTGCAATCTGACACAAACATTAGCTTAGAAGATAGAGATGCTCTGCTCTAAATTGCATTCTCCAATTTCTAAGTGACGGACTACCTGGTGGAATAACATTATCAGTCTCTCTTTTGTTGTGGAGAAACTTTCCCAGAGCATGAAACAACGAAAGGGTTTCATCTCTACCAAAACAAGAAGATATACCACTATTCAAACCACTGTGTATTGCCTGCTCGTTTCCATTGTAACTGTTATCCATGCGAGGCAGTGATGATTTTATATTGGTAAAATTTAGTTCTAGCTTAACGGAGAAGAGTTGCAAAGATGTAATAGCATTTCTGATGTCTCCTCCACTGGCACTCGCCATTTGATCAATATCCGGAGTCGTTACCTCACAATGCTCTTCCCTACATATTCTTTGAAGTGCCTTCTTAATTGAGTTCTTCGTAATGGGATTGAAAGCAACCTGCAAATACATACCTGGGCAATCAACTATAGTTGAAAGAAACATATGTCTAATTAGATCAAGACTGCCAATAGTTTGATAAAGCAACCTTTAAAGCCCCTGCTCGCTCAAGAGAGGACTGAAGGTCTTCCATGCTTCGCACAGTCTGATCGGAAGAGTCTGCTTTATCACAGTCAGTGATCAATACCACTGTTGGAATCTGCGTTGATCTAACCAAGAGAGTTAAGCAGTTCTGTAGCTTATCAAATGCATGCCTTCCATTGGCTAGAGGAAGGTCATCAATTAAAAGAACAACTGGCGCCTTTATTCCCTCAGTACTTGATGAAGCAATCACTCCATATTTCCTAGTACGCGCGACAAAGTTTTCAAACTCTTCCAGCTTCGACGTGTACCTCAGTCCTAAGAAGATTAACGAAAGTAAAGTAGAAAATCAATGGATTGAAACAACCATTCTCCGCTCTGAAATTTGCAGTGCCAACACTGAGTAACTAATAAATATATTTCCTTCAAGTACCTGAACTTGAGATGTGCATATGTTCTTGCCAGATTGTAGGAATAGGAGCGTTCCACTCATACACTGTGACTTCAAGGAGAGACGCAATCAAATGGATAGTAGCAGATTTTCCGACCCCAGCTTGCCCCGTGACTAGTAGAACATTACTCCCAAAACCATCCCGCTAATACAGAAAACACAAAAAAGTGAATTCTATCATCAAGCATCAGAAGTTCAGAATCATAAATTATTTACAAGATAACCAAACATTACCTTTGAGAAATCAAAGCAATTTTCAAACCACAATTTAACTTGTTCAACCTGAAAATTAAATGAAAAAGAGATGGATAAGCGTACATGCACCAAGGAGAAAGCAGTGCTAAAATGAGAACACAGAACACAAATACCTTCTTTTTGTGAACAGCAAGCTCTTCCAAGGTGCGTGGCCTGTATTTGTCAACCCATAAATCCGTATCCTTGCTCCTTTCATGACCTAAACAAGACACCACAGAGAAATTAAGTTAACAGACATTAAAAGCTAAAGCATCGCGTAACATCAATTAAAGTGAAAGCTATGGACCGAGCAGGTCGTACCAGAAGATACCTTGAACCCGCTTAAAGCTTCATCGAAATCTTCGAAAGACAATCTGATCTGCGTGAAATAAAAGCGAAACTCAAGACCTTCATCATCAAATGAGCAGCCAAACGATAGATATACACTAGGCAGAAAAAATGTAGAAAGAAATTCAGACCTTATCAACGTGAGTGGTTTCTTTAGTTGCCCTAGCCTTCGAAAGTCGAGCTCTCTTCGCCGCTCTAGGTTTAGTTGTGGAAACACAAGAGGACTTCGATTTCAACTTGGCATTAGACCGCGATGACCTTAAGTTATACGATCCATGGTCATCTTCATCTTCCAACGGTAGTTCAACCATTTAATTTCCTTTACCCGTGGCCGAAAACTTTCAGAAATCCCTTATAGCCTAGAGTTAACGGAAGACAAACGGAACTCGATCACTCGATTAAAGGCTTAGCAAGAAATTCCAATTTTCCGATGACTCGGATTCTCACCAGTGTGTCGTCGCCTTCCGTCAGCGTTGGCTCCCCAATAAACCCACTTATTATGGCTAAATATTTTCGCGGGTCGATCAAACGTCAGCGTTTCTTACCAAAGAAGAGTAGTAGTGACGTGTCTATATCTAGACCGCCGATCTCACCTAGTAAATTAAGACCGTCAAAAGTCAAAACAACTCTTTGTGATGTAACTTAGCGTAGGGTGAGTTGTAGGGGATTAGAAAGGGACCCACCCGTCGTCACCTACCAAACGCCGTCTCCGAAGGCTTTCTTCACCAAACCATGCCTTTTGCCTTTTGTATTTCTTCTTCTATTCAGTCTTCATCTACCCAAATTCCTCTCTCCCCTCGAACCCGACTTCTGATCTGAATTCATTCTCATGGCTGCCAATTCCATTTCGTTTTCTATCTCCTCCAACGTCGCCGCCTCTAAGAACCTCAACTCTCTTCACAGCCGTGGTTTGATTGCTCCACGAACCATTTGCTTTCCGGTGGCTCTTACAACGTCTAAACCTGCAGAGCTATCTCTATCTTCGATGACTATTTCTCGGTCTCGTGTGCGCGCCGGTGCGAGCCAGCTGATGAATGAACCGCTTAACGATCAACGCTCTTTCACTTCTCCCACAATCGTCGAGGTTGATTTAGGTAACCGGAGTTATCCGATCTATATCGGCGCCGGCTTGCTTGATCAATCAGAGCTGCTTCAAAGGTCTTGTCTTTTGTCCCATGACACCATTTTATTCCAGCTTTCATGCCTCTAAAATGTGTTGTAAATCCAAAATATTGTGCATTTTCAGCTCTAATACTTACCCAATCATCCTTAGGATTTAGTTTCAATTTAGTAACTTGGTAATATTGTTGGAGATGCCTCCTAATGAGCTTAAGGCCAAATGGCCAATGGTACTTGTGTTTTGAGTCTTCTCTGAAGTGTTTTTTGGTTGAAATGTGTAGGCATGTTCACGGAAAGAGAGTGCTTGTAGTCACCAATGACCGAGTTGCTCCTCTATACCTGGAAAAGACTGTAGACGCTTTAACCCGAGGAAATCCGAACGTGACGGTAGAGAGTGTTATTTTGCCTGATGGAGAGAAATTCAAGAACATGGTATTTGTTATCTTTTATTAGATTTCTCGAGTTATGATAGTGAATCAATAGTAATGTTGACTCAGTAAGACTGTTTATTCTTCCTAGGATACTCTCATGAAAGTCTTCGACAAGGCCATTGAGTCTCGTCTTGATAGACGATGTACATTTGTTGCGCTTGGAGGCGGTGTGATCGGCGATATGTGCGGATATGCTGCTGCCTCGTACCTGCGTGGTGTTAATTTCATCCAAATTCCTACCACTGTCATGGCACAGGTACCTCTTCCCACTTCTCTGTACTAAATCATTAATATCCAGAAAGACTTTTTTATTTGTCGCTGTAATTCAATTTCATTGCCTTCCAGGTTGATTCTTCTGTAGGTGGCAAAACAGGCATAAACCATCCTCTTGGAAAGAATATGATCGGTGCATTCTATCAACCACAGTGTGTTTTAGTAGACACTGACACGTTGAACACATTGCCAGATAGGGAGATGGCATCAGGCCTAGCCGAAGTGATCAAGTACGGGCTTATCAGGGATGCCGAGTTCTTTGAATGGCAGGAGAAGAACATCGAGGCGTTGCTGGCAAGGTAATTATTAACATCACGAGTATACCCAGGACAAATAATGGAGATCCCTAGCTCTGTACAAACTGTGTGATAATTTCCATCGCAGGGATCCAGCTGCGTTAGCTTTTGCTATTAAGCGATCATGTGAAAACAAGGCAGAAGTTGTGTCACAAGATGAGAAAGAAAGTGGCTTGCGAGCAACCCTGAACTTAGGTCATACATTTGGCCATGTAAGTAGTTTTTGATGGCCACTTTGGACATTTCTTCTTTTTGAGCTAATATCCTCTCATCACGTATCATTTTTTTTTGCAGGCCATAGAAACTGGCTTTGGGTATGGAGAATGGCTCCATGGAGAAGCTGTTGCAGCTGGCACAGTATCTCATTATCTCTTCCGTACAGCTAACCACCCTCTTTTCTCCAAATTTGAGATTTGCTTACACTGTTTTATATGCTCAGGTAATGGCAGTGGACATGTCATATCGTCTTGGTTGGATTGACGAATCGATTGTTGAAAGAGTGAAAAAGATCTTAGAACGGGCGAAACTGCCTACATCACCGCCAGAGAGCATGACCGTCAGCATGTTCAAGTCTATAATGGCGGTGAGTCTGTGGTGAAATCCAGATGTAAATGAAAAAAGTTAGCATCTCTTGAGCTAATTGAAATATGTGTGGTAATGCAGGTGGACAAGAAAGTGGCAGATGGACTTCTAAGGCTCATTCTTCTCAAAGGTCCCCTGGGAAACTGCGTCTTCACGGGAGATTATGACCGGGCGGCGTTGGATGCCACGCTCCGTGCCTTCTCCAAATCCTGAGCATTTCATTTTTGTGATGAGTTTGTTGTTTTATTCACATATGCATCTGTAATCATGTATACCGACCTTGTAACTAGTTTGTGGAATGAAATAATAATGAGATTATAAAAGAATTACCTTTGCCTCGTTATTGGACTACACCATATGCGTTTCGACTCTGTCAAGTTGGAGACTTGCACCTGGTCAAATGTTGTGGATAAAACACATTTTTGTGATGTAAAGAAGCAGCGAAGAAGGTGCTGCAGGATGATGCATTATCCGTTTAGAGAGGAAACAACTTCTTCTCCATGTCTATGTTTCTGTGCCACTCTTTATGTTGAGTAATAGCAATCGAGAGTGTCCTCTGTTACTCACTGCTTCTGATATAGCTTGTTTTGTTTGGGTGAGACTGATAAGCCCGTACATGCTTAACAAAGTAAGAAGAGGACTTCAATTGTCAATCAGAACTTTCAAGACTAATCTGCAAAAGGCAAATAAATACAGGGATCAATTTGTAGTAAGTCTTAGTTTCTCTACCTCTATATAAGGCATCTCCAACCACAACACTATTTTAGTGTTAAAAGTACATTATATTTAGTGTAATTTTGACACTAAAGTTTTTTTCATCTCCAATTCATAACAAAAATGTTACACAAAAAATAATATTATTTATAGTTTAGTAGTTTATTGGTTTGTTAATGGGCTTCGATCATGTTTTTGTTGGTTTGTTAATGAGCTTTGATCTCGTAACTTTTAATTCTCAATTGGGTTTTCCAAAATGACTTTTTTGACTTTATTGGATTACAAATAGTTGTGTACGTCAGTCATTTTTCAAACAGAAAATCCTATTTAAAAGTACGAAAATTGAAACCTTTTTGTATTCAATTATTTTTGATAAAATTTGATACCTTTTTAGTTAACTAATTATCAATATAGTATTTAAACTAGTAAGATTGATCACAACCTGAGATTCTGTATTTACTAGTAAGATTGGTCAACTAGGACCAGTTTAACCAATCATCCATATCAATTCAAAACCAAGATACAACAAAACTGTGGGATTGATTATTTAACCATAATCAAGAGCTGTAAGTGGCCTTTTATCAGATTTGTCTGTGTGAGAAAGTCTGAGCATTGTGAAAATTTTGGCTTGTAACTTGAACTTTAAAAAGTGAAATGCTCTCTCTGGCACTATTATCGAGATCAAGTCTCCACCTACCTCTTCCGACGTCGGTGACGCCGGAACCACGGGACCTCGCCGGCGTCGGGTCACCTTTTCTGTCGATGCCTGTCTTCCTCCTTGTTCATGTGTTTCACTTCCCCGATGTGTTTCCCCTGAGTTGAAGAATATGTTTATACCTCCGCCGTTGGAGATCTTGGTCGATGAGGACAGAGATCGAAGTGATGACTTTCGAAGATGAAGCCACCTTTAACGCCTCCTCCTCCTCCTCAAACTCTCTTCGGTGGATTTGAGCTTGCCTCTTCTCCCCCTCTCTTTGACGCTCCGCTACACATCTCTTCCGCTGGGAGCAAAGATTGGTGCGGATCTACGGAGCTCTGGCTTCAGAGGACGAAAGTATCCTCTGTGCCCTCACCGTCGACATTCCCCGCCGGAGATAAGTAGCAAGTATTTTCATTCACCCCGTTTTTCTCTGTTGACTCCACAGCTGTTGTTCTCTGTCAATCAAATTCTTCCGGAAGTGTTTGCATTCCGAGATCACTTTTACCACAATCCACCGCTCATTGCAATCTCTCCATCGGAGGCTCAACCTCTAGCCAGAGGCTGGAATCCGATCAGAGACATCGCTCCACCATCCACCAAAAGACCAACTTTCCCCGAATTCTCTACACATTGTCGAGCTTCTCGACGACCTGAGCCAATGGTTCGTTATCATGATGGTCGACTGTCTCATCTTTTCCGGCAACCTATCCGGTGGTCGGAGTTGCAAAAGGTGACCGGCGATGACGTCAATCCCCTTGGCGGCGCAGCTCATTCTTCCCAAAGAAGCAAAGGAGCTAGGGTTTCAGTTGGATTCCATGGACCTGTTATTAGGCCAAGATTATGGGCTTTAAGGTTAATTAAACTTTCAATTAGATTATGTTCTTTAAACCCAATAGACTTTGTTTATGAGGACAAATGGAGCATGTTGGGCCTAGGACAAATTGTAATTGAATGTTATAGGATTATTAGATCTGGTAGTCTAAGTTCTCCTAGACAGAACTTAGACCGTATTGTTTATTCCCGATGGGATAAATCCTCGTCTAGATCCTCCGATATGGAGATAGTCAAAAGTTCTATGGCAATAAGAGTTCATTTGGTAGTTCAACTGCTCTCCGTGGCGACAGAACTAGGATTAGTCTTCGACTTCAGTTTCGAGACTCCTTATCCACCCACTATCCAAGACTTCCAGAGCGTCAGAGTATCCTCCGTCTGGCTTTATTTGTTTTATGCTTTAGCTATCGTATCGTCTTTGATGTTTTCTATGATTGCAAATTGGAATTGTAATTCTGATTTATAATTAATAGAAGTTATTTGACAAAAAAAAAAAAAAAAAGTCTGAGCTTCCAGCCCAACAAGAATGTGAGTCCACTTCTCTGCGACATTCCACCTGCAACAAAAGAAAACGATTCAGTTCGTTATTTCTGTTACTAAGTCACTTCAATGAGTTTTGATTAAGAGATAAATGAGCTTCAAATAACTTAAGATATCTAGAATTTCAGTTTAAGTTCTATCTCTTTTTCAATAAATTACCACAGTATTTATTGGAGAGGATCAGACTTGCAGCAAGTGAAGCCATAGTCAAGAAGAAATGGCTAAAGGTATTAAACCACGCCATTGGGGCTTGTTTCGAGCCATAAAGAGCCTTGGTGAGGCAACATATTAACAAAATTTTATGTTGACATCTGATTGCAGCCTTGCTACCTTTAGGCTGTGAATTATCCATAAAGAGCCTTGATACCTTTAGCCATTTTCTTCTTGACATCTGATTGCAACAGAGAATTCTGCACTCTCCAATAAACAAAGACAAAGAAAGAAAGTGGCCACTTTTCCTAAAACCTGATCATTGATTCAAATCAACAAGATAAAATAATCCAGAACAACAATAACATATTAACAGGTGGAATTGATGATGCACAAAACAAGATTCAAGTGATGCAAACAAGGAATTACCTTGAGATATGGTGGAAGCGTTGACAACCAAAGTCGATGGCGGCTTGAGACTTGGCTTCGGAAAGGGAGATGAGATTACACAAAGAGTGATGAGTATACTCAAAATTTGGGACTTCTCTACATCTCGCTCTTCGTTTCCGAGAATGGGCGACATTGAATCTAGATCTGTTCATCGTGGTTTCTTTTGAAATCAGATTCTGATATGGTACCTTTTCTTTTTCCAAAAGAATGTTTTACACACTAAACAACAAATAAATATTAAAATATTATTATTTTACTTTTACAGTTTTAATGTAGAACTCTAGAGAGCATGAAACTGCTCTGAAAGAAGAGCAGAGCGAAACCAAGAAGCGGTTGCAGCTTTTGATTAGGATGCTTGTAAGTAGTATTAACTTTAACTGTACTTCAGGGCAATGCCTGAGTGTTCAAGGATTTATGAAAGGCTTCTTGGAGTACAGAAACCAGTAAATTGATGTCTTCTGAAGATTTTTATGTGTTGATAATGTTATCTCATCAAATTATATTATTGCAGCTGGGTTACGATTACAACACTTGACTTCCTCAGGATGGTATCAAGAATTCTTTGACTGATCATTTTAGTTCATGTCCATCGTGTTTACTTACTGTTCAGGTTTGTGACAACCAATTGTGGGTAATTCCCAGCTCAGAGTTAATATGTTAGCTAAAAGAGAAGTAATCAGTTCAGTCTTCTGTAATCAGTACTCCTCCAGTGGAATTTAGATGGAAGTAATCAGTTTAGTGCTGCTTAAGATAACATGTATGTTTATTCACACTTGTAGTTTACTATAGAATTTGATCACATGATGGTACACGCGTTGGGATAGTCATCGCTGTAAGCAGAAGTGTATTTGACCTCAAAGGAGCTGGCACGTGCAAGGGGAGCCACGAGAGGGTCGGCGAGTGCATTGCGAACGTAACAAGGAGGGGCCTTCTTATCGTAGGCACCAGGTGCGTAAGGGTGTGGGACGACATCCTAAGGCACGTAAGGCCAGAGCTCGGTCTTCTTCCCCGTCCGATGCATCACTCGCTGCACCACCTTGTTGGGTTGCACGAATCCTTCAACCGTGAGTTTGCTCAGTTTAGGATCGACAGTGACTTTACTGACTCCTTTCATGCCTTCCACCGACTTCTTAACTCGTCTCTGGCATCCTTCGCAGTCCATCTTCACTTTTATCTCCACTCTTTTTTTTTTGTTTATCATACGGATCGAAACACACTCTTGTTACGACAACAAAACATCATAATAAAGGATATCAGAGAAGAAGAATAGTGCCTGGAACTGCTTCAGCTGTTTGTGGCGTCTCCGGTAGCAGATATCCTGGTAGCCCATCAACGCTGTCGATTACGTTTGATCTTTTTTCTTACTTTTACTTCACACTTGTGTGATCACAAAGCATACATAATACTAATAATTTGGACGTGTACATGTAAAGGAATGGTATGTCACTGCAGAGTTAGCCAGCTGTTTCTGTGTCGAGCTTTCCCGAGCATTTGAGATACGGCTTCACATGGAACCCTCCCTCCCATCTAGCTGGGTTCCGTCATGTTTTGAGTTTCTTTCTTTTAAACTATGATTTTAACCAACTATTTCAAATTTGATGCGTTAAGTCTCCAACACTTTGTTGTTTCCTATCAAATAAATTAAATAGAAAACCAGAAAAGTTCAAAACAGTTGAGCAGATCGTATTATTATTCTCCTAATGAGACTACAGAGTACGAATCAGTTCCTATCCAATTCTCAACCAGCAAAAAAATAAAAACGATGAGGACAGAAGATAGAGAGGCCTGCAAAAGGAAATTCAACAGATGTTTCTTCCTCTCTCTCTCTCTCTTTTGTGCTTGTCGCATCTCTTTACTCTCCTTCTCCGCTCCTCTCTGATAGAATCATACTCTCAAGTTGCGACCCCAGCGAGGAGGCATTGTTGCTAGCTGCCACTGCTGGACTGGAATTTGAAGCCATGCGAGGCATTAAGTACTTGTTCCAATCTCCTCGTCTCCTTAATGTTTCACCCTACAAAATACCATCCACCTTTTTACTTCACTTCTCATCTTATATGCATCAATGAATAAGAAACGAGCATCCTCATCACACATACCTTGATTTCCACGACTTCTGAACTTCTCAGAGCCTCCAATATAGTCTGGACGTTGTTGGTTAGTTCCGCAAGCTGCAAAAGTTGCATACAGTTAAAACAATTACTCTTTTTTTTACTGCCACTACACTCACTCAACTAAGGTTACTTGCATGGTTGGAGTAGCTAGGTCTGTAAACAAACACAATTGTTATACTATATTAAGATGTACTCTCTGCAGTAGACATTGTAATTAAAAGCATGTCAGCTTCATAATAGAAGGTGACTTAGTGCAACAAATGTGTTTCATTGAAGACAGGGAACCACTTACTCTCCTGAACTCCGCTAATACTCTTACAGGGACCCAACCTTCATCATTCATCTGCTCCCGCAAGTATTTATCTTTGCTCATGTTATTAGCGCTGCGTTCAACATTACCAGAGGATAAAGTTTGTTTTTAATACTTCGAATAGAGGTATCTAATAGAACATTTGGGAAAGACAACCAAACAACTCAGAACACTATTGCAGAGAAATGGACAGAGACAATTACCTGAAATAATATTCTACTTGTGTTAATATCCTATTGTACAGCATGGTATCATAACTAGGAAGATACATGGGTGGAGGTGGAAAATGTCCAGCTAAAGGCATTGGCTCAGGAGGTGGAGGTGGAGGTGGAGCTGGCATAAAGACATGCGGTGCATAGTCTGAAAAGATGCAGTAACATTGCGGATTTAGACACAGGAATAGAAGAGAGAGCATAAACAGACCAAATGCATACCAGTGTAGAACATGGGGCCACCATATGAACCTATGTGAGACACTGCCATATATTGCGCACTACTGGCAGGAAAAGATGGTGGCCCCATCGGCATCTGCGGTCCCATCATCCCAAAACCCCTCAGGGGTTGTAAGTGCAGGTCTCTCCCCGTCCCACTATAGTTACGGTTAGAAAACCCGGTTTGGTTCCCATGGTCAAAATTGCGCCTGTTTGGATTGTGAGGCCCATCGCCACGAGGATAAGAGCTGGTGTTGCGATTCCTATTAGAATTACGGAAATTTCCTGAAGCGTAGGAGCCACCCCTTTGGCTATGATTGTGATCTCTGGTGTTTAAAGGCGCTGCATTGGAGATGTTACTACTAGTGGAAGATGATGTGTTGTTAGTCCGTCTAAAAGGTCTCCTCTGGCCATTTGTAGTATGGTTTTCAGATGAAGTAGCAGCAGCAGTAGAGGCAGCATTGGCATTGGCATTGGCGTTGGCGTTGGAAATAGGATCTAGAGGAGTTCCACCAGCCTGCAGTGTATATGGATAATGAGTATGAATGAAAAGGGAAAAGCGGGATATGTTTATCTGTGTCTATATAGATAATCAAACAAAGCATTGACTAGATTCAGCAAACATGCAAATCACATGAGCTTGAAAGAAACATGAGACCAGAGTGCGACAATATTCAATGCAATCAGATAATCGGTCTATGAAAAACGGTTGTGATCAGAAAAGGAAAAAATACCTGGGGAGGTGGCGTTGAGGATGATGATGATGATCCATGAGATAAGGATTTGGAAGAATCGAAAGAGGGAGACTTGTTGGAAGAAGAAGGCTTAGCAGAAAGAGAAAGAGCAGGCCAGGAATCGGCGGGGCCCATGACATCGGCGGAGGAGAGATTAGAAGGCATGTTGTTCCAGACAGGATTCTTATGAGCAATGTCGAAGTGGGAAGAGTGAAGGTGGAGAGAAGGAGAGGGATGATCATGGTCGGAATCAATGGAGAAGTGAGAAGCAGAATCAGCGGCAGTAGTAGCCATAGAGTAAGAGAGGTGCAAAGAAGTGCAGCCTGAGGGAGGAAAGAGAAGAACAAACAACGCCGGTGGCTCCGTGCGGAAAGGAATTGACCCTTTTTCTCTTTCGCTTTGGATCCCTTTTCCCAACACGAAACTTATACCTACGCTTCGCTCTCTCTTTTTTCTATTTTCTGAATTTACTACTTTAACCTCAACCAATTCAGTCATTTCACGCGTTTGGACCCATTTTTATACTCTCTCTTTTTTTTTCTTTTTTTTCTAATGACAAAATATTCGACTTTCACCACGAAAGTTTCATATAACATTAATTACACCACATATTGACATCGTAATGTAATTACACCATAATCTAAAGTTCTAAACGCGATTACACCTAAAGTAAGTGTTCAAAAATCCAATTCCACACACGTGGTAGATTGGTCGGGAATCAATGGTTTAATGTGTACCAGACGTACGATTAAACCATGTAATACATCATTAACCATAATAAATCCAAAATAGATCCGATTAGAGAGCCATTTAAATGATTTAAACCCAGAAAAAAATTCCAAATCAGAAACAAGTTGCTTCTTTTACGAACCCTAGAGTTCGACAGTTCTGATACAAAAATCAAATCGCAATTTGTGAGTACGAGAATCAAGTCGTCGGATTTCGAAGATGGAGGATGAGTTTGGAGATTCGAATACTTATGTGTTGGCTGTGTATTATGCACAAGGTGAAGGAAAAGAAGACAGAGAAACTGAAAAAAAAAGAAATGAGAAATTTCAATCTCGTGGATGAGTTTATTGATGAACCGTCTGTTCGTCACAATATATGTCCAGAAAGTGATGATGATGAAGAAAGAGGGGGCTCTGGGCAACGAAATGCAGAAGAAGCAGACATGGGACGAGAGTCAGAATTTTTCAAAAAAGGTATGTCGTTCTTCAATGTTGTTGCCTTCAAATAAGTTGTTGTGGACTATGTGCTTCAAACCGGGAGAAATCTGAAACAGTATATGTATGATACAACGAGAGTAGCTTATAAATGTGTTGGTGGTAAATGTTGTCAATGGCGGATTTATTGTTTTGTGACTAGTAAAGCTGATGGTTGGAAGGTTAGGCAACTCGAGAATGTTCAATCATGCAGTCCGAATGGAGAGTGTGAAATGTTCAAGGTTCCTGTAATTGCTAGACTTTTTGTTGAAAAAATTAGGCATGAACCAGAGTATTACATGCCTAAGAAGATGCGAGAGATTATTAAGGAGAAATGAAAGATTCACCCTTCACGGCCTCAATGTCAAGCTACTTAGAATAAGGCTTTGAAGTGGTTACAACGGGAATACGATGAACCGTTTGCTATGTTGAGAGATTATGCTGCAGAGATTGTAGCATCCAACCTGTTGTCGACTGTGGAGATAGAGACAGTCACCAATGAAGCTGGTCTTGATGTGTTCAAGAGAGTGTATGTGTACTTTGAGAATATTAGAAGAACATAGAAGGAGACTTGTAGACCTATAATAGGTGTTGATGGATGCTTCATTAAGTCAAAGATGAAAGGAAAGTTGTTGGTTGCCCTAGGTAGATATGCAGATAATAGGATTTATCCTATAGTATGGGCTGTTGTGAAAGTGGAGAACTATTAAAATTGGGCATGGTTTATGAGGAAACTGAGAGATGATTTAGTTTTAATGGATGGTGATGATTTTGTGATGATATCAAATCGACAAAAGGTATGTGGTCCCTTTTATTGTTTAATATTTATGTCTATCACTCAATGTTGTTAGTGGTTGGTCATTTAAGTATTATGTGGTCCCTGGTATAGTTTATTATTCTTGTCAGTGGTTGGTGTTTTCAATAGCTAATGTACATCTGTTTTTTTTGTCTTGATTATAATGTTGTTAGGGACTCATTAAAGTTGTTGCCTTGGAGTTTCTAAGGATTGAACACATGGCGTGTGTACGCCATATTTATGATAACTTGAAGAAAAAACATGGGAAGAAACCTTTGATGAAGTCGTTGGTATGGAACTTAGCGTGGAGCTATAACAAGGTTGAGTTTGCAGCTAACTTAGAGTGCATTGAGAATTACGACAAGCAGGTTTATGACTGTTTTAGCCGAGAACCCAAGAAGTTGGTGCATAGCCTTTTACCGCCTTGGAAGCTTCTGTGAAGATGTCGAGAACAACTCGACTGAGTCCTTCAATGCCTTTATTGTCAAAGCAAGATGAAAGCCACTTGTACCTATGCTGGATACCATCACAAAACTTGCAATGGTACATATAAACAACTGATTTTTTGTATCTAACCGGCATACTGGATTGTGTACACCATATGTTGCTAGCTACTTAGCTATAGAGCATAAAAATATTGCGGAATGTAAGGTGTTTCCAAGTACGAATGGAATGTTTGAAGTGGAAAGTATAGGTAACAGCCATCAGATGAACATGGATAAAAGGACTTGCACATGTAGAGCATATGATATCTCTGGTATCTTGTGTATACATGCATATGGTCTGATTTTGCACGAGAAACTGCTACCATAAGTATATGTTTGCCAATGGTTCAAGACTTCATTGTGGAGAAGGAATTACGCATAGGGTATAGTTCCATTGAGAGGTCCTCAGTTCTGGCCTTCTACAAATGCACCTAATGTGCACGCACCTCCTCCGCATTCAAGGCCTGGTAGACCAAAGATTAGGAATATCAAAGATAAGAGGAAATGCAAGACTAATGAATCTCCACCGAGAAGGAAGTCAAGAGCTTTGAAGAGGGTCACGCATTGTGGTGTTTGTGGAGCTGCCAACCACAATGCTAAACACGACAAGCCTCAGTCTTCATAGGGTACAATGACACAGCTGATGGTTCAATTTGGTTCACAGCATGTGTCGTCACAGGGCATGATGACACAACTTCATTAGAGGAGTGTGTTACGCAGCATGCTTTTGTTGTTTTATTTCATTTTGGAATGATGTTGTGTATTTTGATACTTATAAATTATATTAGATTGGTTGACAAAGCAGTTGCAGATTTTTCATTGTTGCCTTGTTATGGAAACATATCATCGGCTATTTCTCTTAATCTAATTGTTATCGGCTACTTATCTAATTGTCTTGTACATCTTAATTGCTTTCTATTGCTTTTTCATAGTGCTTTTGATTCTTGTATTTGCAACAAATGCATCAGTTTTATTAGACCAAAACCTGCAATTGCACCATGTTTTCATTTGAATCAGAAACCAAAACCTACAATCAGTTGCCAAAAGAGCAAAAACTTATCATGTTTTCATTACAAAGACTAAAAAATCAACAAAAGATGAACATTTATGTCATTACATAAAACAAAAGCTAAAAATTCATTGTCAATACAAAAGCTAAACATTCGTACTCAGACCTCTGACTAAACAAACAATTTGATAACCAAACACATGATCACAATACCACCAATTGAGACTACCATCGCTGTCTTGGTCTTGTTTCTCAACTCAACCATCACAGTTTCCATCTTCTTCATTAGCATTTTCTCAAGCCTTTACATTTGTTTAATCATCTTCTCAAACTCCAGATTCTGTTTCGATATCTCTTTCACTATTTCATCAAGCTTCACGATTTTTGAATTCATTTCTTCTAGCTCTTCTAGCATTGCATCATCAACCTACTTAAAATCATGATTATCACTCTATTTATACCAATAAAATCGATATCACAATCCAAATCAGATGTTAATAAACAATGTTAGAACAAAGATTTTCAATTACTAGAGTACAACATCGAAAAAATCTCCTGTAAGGATTCCTCTCTGATTTCGAGAGTCTTACAACCATACTTTCACCACACCAGGATCGTTTTGGAAAATCCACGATTTGGTTCCAAGGTTGACTAGATGATGATTGACGGGAATCTCTAGACTCGTTGCTCATTGCTCTGCTCCGATTTGTTTGATTTTCTGGTGTATTAAAATTAGGGTTCATCGATTTTTTTAGGAGATTATGTTATGGGCTGACGAGTCGGATTTACGTATTCAATTCAGTCTGGTTGGTAGGTGAAACAGTCGTCGATTTAGTTTCGAATATAGTTAAGATTCAAAGTGCAGTCACGTTTAAAACTTTGGATGATGATACAATTACATTACGATGTCAATTGATGTTATATGAAATTTTTGAAATACACGGTTTTTTTTTTTTTTTTTTTATTACTGTACTAGTAGTAACAAATAAATCCTACAGTAATTTCTCGATTATAAAGTCTCCATTAGTAGAAAACAAGTAAATAATGTGTGAGAAAAAAAAGACTGGAAATGTTTGTCAGATGCATCAAACAGCTCATACACATTTCGACAAGCATAGGAATTACAAGGGGAGGAGGAGAACGGGGCAGGGGATGAACTCAGCGAGGAGATTGGCGTCGATGTACTTAGAGTGAATGGCTTCCATACTCATAACCACCAGCTCCATCCTCAGCTCATCTGCCACTTCTCCTATTATGGCTGTCGCCTTTTTTCCTTCCCCAAGCCTCTCCAACAGCTTGAACTCCGAGAACCCACCTTCATTCAAACCAAACACATTCATTCCACCATCTTAACACTCCTTCTATCTCTTTTCCTGCTTATCTATATATATTATTTACCTTCGGACAGATGCCATCTTATGTTGGATACTTGACTCTCATGCTCTGATGATGATTCTCTCTTTTCTTCGTCAATCACTGAATCAACGTGATGATCATGATTATAGCTAAATCAAACGGCTCAAAGGATTCTTTCTATTTTTCTTTCCAACACTTACCTACAACTGTGATGTCAGCTCCATACTTTTTAGCCAAACTAGTTGTTGTTGCAGCAGCCTTTTCAGAAGAATGAATCAGATCTTATCAATCAATCAATCAAGAAGAAAAGGGGGAAAGCTATCAAGCTAACCTGTCTGGTGCCTTCAGAAAGATAAGGATTCCGATCAATGACTGGGAGAAGAAAATGCTTCACATTACTGAATGCATCTCTCACTTCACTTACTTCTCCTTCTTTCGACTGCGCCTCTGCTCCCCCTAACCTCACCACTTACTAATCTTATCAATTTCAACTATTACCTATTTATTCACATCATCCTCCTATTTTCTAACTTAACTACTTGTTATAATCAAAAATCCAAACAAGAAATTCCGAAAACAAAACAAGGAAGATACCTTTGGCTTTGAGTGGGGCGCTACGAAGGGAGAGCTCGCGTGGTTTAGATCGAAGAGAAGAAATGGAGTGGAGAGTAGAGGAAGAATAGGAAGAAAGTGTTGCTTGCTTGGAGGCTGAAGCGAGAACAGAAGCAGAGACGGCGGCGGCGAGGGAGTGAGCAGATGATGCCATAGAAATGCGACGGTGTTACTGCAAGCACTGGACGATTCCAGAATTTGAATAAGGATTGATTTGATTGCCTGCAGCGAGGACTAGAGTAGGGTTGTTGTCTTAAGGAAAGGGCCCATTTCATGAATCAAAGCCCAAGAAGGGATGATACTCAAAGCCCACCCCACACCTATGCTTGTCTTCTCTCTTTTTTTTGGTCCCGATTGTGCAAATGTTATAAAGATTTGAGGGTGTAATTTTTCTTTAGTATTCATAATTTGGAGGTCTGCAAAAGTGATCCAGTACACTGGGAGAGAAAGACAGAAAGCGATTTTTGGATAATACTTGATACAATCCTATCCAAGGATCCCACAAAAAAAAGTTGGTAAGAATGCCAAATAGAACAGAAATGTGCGGAAATCCTTATGTTGTGGCTGAAGAAATGCCCTCGAGAGTAAGCTGATCGAGTTAGCAGCCGAGTGAGCAGATTTGATGATGGAAGTGAGACACTCGAGCAAGGTCTGATCGAGTGTGTTGATCGAGTGTGACTTGAAAGTGATGCGGGTGAGTCAATCAAGCAACGGATTCGTCCAAGAGTGAAGAGACTCGAAGCAGAGGCTGAAGATATAGCAAATCGAGTGATAAATTTGATAGAGTAGATGAAAAGACAGTAAATCATACACGAGTATGAATAAATTGAATAAGAGACTTTTCATTTCTAATATTTGGTGATCCAATTCAGGATGCTTTCATTGAGAATTCTAAAGAGTTTAAATAGAAAAAAGAAGAGAAGTAGTCAAGAAAACTAATCTCGAAAATGAAAGCAAATTAAATGCAAACTTGTCTAGAAAATGAAACAACATTAAAGGGTAGTTGGAAGAACTCTTGGAACTCTTCCACGCCATTCCAAGAGTAAATGGGCCTTCCTTTTGCTTGATGGACTTCAATAAGAATCACTAATGGGCCATTTGAGAAGTGAATCATTTGACTCCTTAAAAACCTCTCCAAGAAAACCCATTGGGACAAAACTTGGAGGAGAGAAAAAGAGCACAACATAACTCACTTATCCATTGAGTGATTTGTATATGCTTCTTCTTTAAAACTTGATAAGAGTTCTTGCACCACACACCAATGCATTTCTTGAATTTGATAGTCTTTGCGCTTGGTTTAGCTCCAAATTTCCCTCGGTTACAAGCTGATCCTTGGTTCCATGTTTCATATCAATACTGGTATAAGAAATGTTAGTTAGTGACATGTTAGGTCCCATCCCAATTATTTTTTCTACTCATGCCTTGTTCATGTAATCTGTATTATCTCTCTCTATTTACTTTTCATGAGTAGCTAGCTAGCATTGCTTTTGACGATAAGGATTTATATCTTCTTCATTTGGGATTAGCCTATGCAAACTGAAACCCAAACTTTATAACGATGAAACTTGCAACATGTGCTTTGGGATGGTGAAGCCAAAGCCAAGAATGAGTAAACATAGATAAGCAGGATCTCCAATAATAGGTGCATCAAAATCTGTAACGTGGAATCTTAATAATAATCAAGGAATTCACTAGTATGTGTGCGTGTGTGTGTGTATGGGCCTATACCTCATGTACAAAGAAGAAGAAGAGAAAGAGAGAGGTTACGTTAATTGAATTCAAAGATGTCTTCTGCATAAAGGACAAGAAGCATGCTTGAGAAGCCATTTGTCGATGCATGGTAGGTGGAACATATGATGACACTGCGGCAGACTTCTAACTGTCTCTCCCACCTGAAGGTCCTGAAGGCAGACAGAGCAAGAGCCCATCTCCCCAGAGGTGTCTGTGATTCGAACCTTTGGGATCCTGTCGAGAGAGTCCCCTGTCAGACCCTTTGAAATGGCAGTGTCAAAGATGTCTGTTTCCTCTTGGAAGTGGGACTCCACAGCTCCCATCTGTTTATTATTATTATTAAAAGATGAATCATATATGAGAATCGTATTAAATGTGTGATGCTGCATCAAAACAAATAATGGTTTATTGTACCTGACTCTGGACGGCACTTAGCATAGCAGGACCGATACGCTCACGAACAAGCCTCCCGCTCAAGAGGCTAGCAATGACATCAATCTATGGAGATAGGAAAATATGATTAGATCATCAATTATAGCAATGACATCAATCTATGGAGCAAGCAAGTAGAGAAGACGATGATGATGATGTTACGAACCAAGTAGAGAAGGCATCCAATTCCAGACTCATCGGATTGCCAGAGGAGGAGAGAAGATTCAAAGACTTCGATGGAGAAGACAGCGCCTGAGATAGCCCCAACAGCAGCTCCTCTGATGAAACCGCTCTCTGTTTCCTGGCCGATCAGAGCCCCGGTCAATGCTCCTAGCAATGTCCCCACTGAGAGAGAGAGAGAGCCAATATCATACAAAATCATTCAAAAGCCAAATAGCCAATGCATCCATCATATTCAATCCTAGGAATTAATAATAAACCACAACACAATTCCTTAATTCATTCTATCAGAAAATGACAGAGAGATTGATCAGAGATGATACAATCATGGATACAAGCATGGATTGCGATGACGATGATGAATGGAAACAAAAGAGGAAGGAGAGAAAGGGAACCTAAAGCGAAGAAGAAGGTGAAGAGAGCCGAGAAGAGGGAAGAGACGGCGATATGGAAGGAATCTTTAATCCGATGAAGGAGGGAGAGAGGAGAGAGAGGATAAGAATCATCCATTTCGTATTCTTCTGGCAACCAAAAGGAAGAAGAAAGAAGAAGACGAGGGAATGAAATTGTTTTTGTTTTGTTATCTTAAAAAGAAACTCAATGTGAATGACGTAATTAGTGGAAAGAAAGAACCTTCTCCTCCTCCCGCTGACCCAAAATTTATTTAGTAATAAATAATCACGCGTCCAAAGGCTTTTATTAATCAATGAAATTATCTTTACAAAAACCATTACAACTAGCTGTTGATTTTTGAATAATATACGAGAGGAATGCGTAACAACAAGACTTTGACTTTTAAGGCCACTTCTCTTCTGACTTTTGTGCTAATCGGCCACAAACAACACCGCCCTTTTGCTTCCCTACTTAGTCAATCAATTATCCAAATCCCCCCCATCTTTTATTATACCACAAAGACCACCCAACTTGATCAACCAACAATCCATAAAACAAAACATATATTCGTATTAATATCAAACGAAACACAAGTGTACAATTATGAATTGCATCTATCATCGTCCCCTATGTTTACCCCTACAAAACCTTCCTTCTCTATAGCTGCTCATTTCCCACACACACACCTGCCCTCATAACTCACTCTCAGGCTCAGGGCTCACCTCCACATCTTTCAACGACTCTCCTGTAGGATCAGACCATCGCAACTTTAATATCCTTCTTCTTACATTTTACATCCTCCTTTTCCACTCATTTACAACAACAACAACCAAAACCAAAATATTGTTTAAACAGCTAGTTTGACTCATTCCATGTTTCCCTCACGCACAGAGATCACTTAAACTTCAACAACCTAGAACTTATACTTACCTCAATAATACCTCAAGCCTTGTACTCGTGTACACGCAACCACTTTGTTGATGACCACTTATTGCCTTTGATTACAGCACACCCACCTGCAATTAATGGACCATATGAACCTAAATGGCTATATCTCAAAATGAACCATACACAAACACAACAAGATGCCTTCCTCTCATCCATCTCAATCATAAAGTTTCATGCCTGCAAACTCATCCACTCACCATGAAGACTGGATGGATCTAGTGTCGCATCAGGCGTCATGCTCCAGAAAAGCAATGCATCTCCCATCTTCGGTTTCACTGACAACCCTCCTTTCCCGCACTCTGACAACTCATTCCACCATGGCACTGCGCTATAGTTTCCCTTGGCTGCAGGAAACACTGTTTCACCCCCCTCCTCAACATCCGATCTGCACATTCGCTAAAAAGCATTAAAAAGAGGGAACATATCAATATCTCATGGAAGCCCAAAGTTTTCCAGTTACGTACAGGTACATGAGAACTGTGGCTATCCGCTGCCCCCCATTCCTAGTGTTATACTCATCCATGAAGTAGTCGTAATGAGGCTCATACTTTTGCCCAATCTCATAATGCAGAACTTGAAGACCTTCCCCGTGCTCTGTGAATATTATAGCACCAACAAAACCAGTCAGGCTAGTGAAACGGGCTGCCAAAGAAAATCTAGGGAGAAATGGGATCAAATATTAACATACCAACTGGTATGAATGTATAATCTGATATCCTTTTCTCAATTTGACGGATAATTTTGTCACGCCCTCTTGCAAGAAATGTCCCTGAGCTCGTTCTCACCCTATTGAGGAGAAGGATGGGGTTGTTCAGTAAAGGAGAATAAGCTTCAGAACGTTCACTTAATTATTACAAGGTTGCATTGAGTATGAGAACTAGAAAAACCTGCTATCTCGGCTCTTCCCAGTCTTCTCATCGACGACTGTTGATTTCTCCATATGCGGTTTAGCTAGCTCTATTAGATACTTGCATTCCTCCTTTGTCTATCGAGAAACGAGCACATGATAAGACCTATTCCGTTAGTAACTGCTAACCAGGGAAGGTATCCGCACCAAGAATTAATCAAACCATCATTAATCCAGTCATATCTTACGCAGGGAAATCATAAATTAAAACGAGATGATGGACAAGGGAGATACAACTACCCAAAACAGATTTAGTTACATTGGAAATAAACAACAAATCTGTGTATATATCGACGATAGGCTTACCAAGAAATTGTGGTAAATAGAAGCTCTGGGTTCCCAAGAGATGATTTCGACCCAACGCTCACTCTTTGAATCATCCTCGCCACTTCTACGGACAAGAAAAGTAAATCTCCGCTATGAAAATTAGGATATAGCTCGATCTTAGCACACTAAACGGAATATTGAATAGGGATCAAATCTTACCTCTGGATTGTGTTTCGGACAATAGAAGTGAGATCATTGGCTCTGGAGGAGCCGGCATTGCTGCTAGGCACCGAGAGAATTCCAAGCGCGAGAAGAATCAAGATAACAAAAGTAGAAATAATCAACACTGCGAAGATGAGCGTTGAATTGGAGGATTTTCGAAATAAAGGACGATGAGTCCTCGGTCTAGCCATCATTTCTGCAAAGGGTTTCAAATGTTGGAAGGATCGATCGCCGAGATCCGAGGAGAGTGAAAGAAGCAGGAACAAGGAGAGAAGTGAGTTAATTTTTCTCCTATAACTCGTTCGTCGTGTCTGTAAGATTGACTGACTAAACAAAGGAACCGGATGATGAAAATAGTTGGGCCATTTATTTGTAAGGCCCATTTAAGGAAAATTTAGCCCATAAAATTTGTCCAAGACAAAATATTCGGCCGGCGGGAGGAGAAGTCCTCCAGATTCCGATAATGAAACTCGCCACACCACACACTATCTCTCTTCTCAACCTTTCTCCCTCTCCCGCTCGTCTTTCTCCCTCGCTTCACTCCCTGATTTTCCCCAGACGATTACGTTCTATTTCATATTCCTCTCAGACATCGAGCCTCTCGGATGCCGCTGATGATTTCGTCGTCGGTGACTGTCTCGTCTTCGAGGATGGCGTTTTTGAAGACCCTTACCTTGAGACGGAGAACGTCACTCAGGTTGCTGACCAAGAGCGCAAGAAGAATCGGCGTGTTGGGGCCAAGAGAATAGGCGAATCCGAGATTGAGCCCGAGAACCTCGTCCCTGAGGAATGGAGAGATATTCAGGCGGAGGTAAATCTGACGAAGAAAGACAAGCGCAAAATTGCTCAGGAGCTGGAGTTTGGGGTTCGTGTGGAGAAGAAGAGACAAGGGTTGATTCCTTTGAGGAACGTCGATTTGAACGATTATCTAACATACAAGGAAGCCAAGTTGGCTCAATTCAAGCCTCTCACTCTGGATAAACCGGGAAAATTCTCCGAAGATGAAGCGTCGAGCGATGAAGAGGCCGGTGTAACATCTTCAAGCGAGCGAGTGACACCAAAGAATCCTAGATGGGCAGTCTATGGCAGAGGATTCGATCACGTTACCAAGTTCTTCAATAGCGACAAGTACGATCCCAGTGGCAAGAAACCCGAAGGTAGGTTTACTTTAAGTTAATCCCCTTTGCGAGGCTTAGATACACTCATGTCTCTTGCTTAACCTGTAAAAGAAAATAGAGAGAGCTTATTTGCTGATTTTTCGTAATTGGCATACAATGAAGAGCAGGCCCTCGAAAGCTGCTTTCAAAAGAAGAAAAGGTTATGCTCAATAGCCGGAATCCTAATCTAGCAGTTGCCACCTCCGTAAGTTCCCCATTGCGTCAAAGTGAATGTTTAATCTGAATCTTTAAGTGTTTGGTGTTGTGTAACGGTAGTCCGTCTCTGATGGAAATGTGATTTATGTGTGCATCTCTCAGAAAAAATGGCTTCCACTTCACACACTGGCAGCATGTGGGGAGTTTTATCTGGTTGATTCTTTGCTAAAACACAATCTTGATATCAACGCAACTGACGTGGTATGTGGAGTTACTTGCTCGTTTATTTCGTGTAGATATGTGTGTGTGTGTGTATGTTTTGTTTTCATGCATGTGGTTTCTAGGGCGGCTTGACAGCACTTCACCGAGCAATAATCGGTAAAAAGCAGGCTATAACCAATTATCTGCTTAGAGAATCGGCAAATCCATTTGTTCTGGATGATGTAAGTGGTCATTATTTATATAATCTTCCTTGCATTTCAGATACTGGATGTGATCCGTTTGGCTAATGATAATAGGAAGGTGCGACCTTGATGCACTATGCTGTGCAAACGGCATCAGCTCCCACAATAAAACTTCTCCTGCTATATAATGCTGATATAAACGCTCAGGACAGGGTATGATGTCAACAAGCATTCATATTTAGCGAACAAGTTCATTTGTGATGAGATGGTTGACAAATCCGGCACTTGGTTATCAGGATGGGTGGACTCCTCTTCACGTTGCAGTGCAGGCCAGAAGAAGCGACATAGTGAAACTCCTTTTGATAAAAGGAGCGGACATAGAAGTGAAGAACAAGGCTAGTTCTCCTGCGTCTTCCTCTCATTATATGGTTCTGAAATCATTAATACTAATTAACAAATGTTGCATTTTTGTTTGACAATGGCAGGATGGGTTAAGTCCGCTTGGCCTTTGCCTGTACCTTGGAAGAGAGACAAGGACGTATGAGGTGATGAAGATATTGAAAGAGTTTCCCCGTAACAGACAGAAGAGATGGGTAACAGAGATGAAGCTATAGAATAAGTCAATCTTAACAGCAGCAGCTTGAAGAAAAAGGAGGGAAGGATGGAGGCGAATGTGAAAGTTTTGGTTAGTTGTTTAATGTTATCCATAAAGTTTTGGATAAGATTTACAAATTGATCTACTCTTAAAAAGAAAATATCTGAAAGTAACATTAAACTAATCTCTCTATTCATTAGTATACTATACAAAAAGATGAGCGGGTTATGTAAGTTGAGATGACTTATAAACGTAAAGTTTGTATGAGTGTTGTTATAAATCCAAAATCAACAGTAGCTGTGCGAATTCAGGATATTTGCAGACGCGTTCCACTAGGACAGGACCACTTTTGCACATTTGGTCGGTGTTTTCTGGATACTCGTATTGTTTCTTAGCAATCGAAAGTCGTAGGCTTCATTTAATTATATGCTATTTGAACTTGAAGGTGACATATTAAACAATTAGGCAAAGCGGCACTTTATGAATCATTCCACTCCAATAATGTTCCGTTTAACTTTACACGTCATCGTTATAACAAATATCCATTCATTCATTCCCACGTGTTTAGTTTTGTAATCAGTAATTTAGCGCTAATAAACATACGATTTCTCACGGTTTGCTTATGTAAACTGTAATCTTATCCTCCTCACATTTCCTAATTATTATAAAATCGTTTAATAAAGACCCGACCCACTCACGTCTCTGCTTCACTTTTTTTTCCTTTCTCTCTCTCAACCACCACCATGCCCGGACTTGCCTTCTCTTCTCTTCCTCCCTCCGATCTCGCTATCTTCTTCTCCCGTTCCATCTCTGCTTCCTTCTCTTCTTTCACTTCTCCCTCTCCCTCCTCCTTTCGCCTCAGATCGCTCCGCTCCCATCGTTCCCCTAAGTTTTCTCCTATTTGTTGCGATTCTACGCCTGGTAGCTCTACTTCCCGATCCGGCTTCGGCGACTCCGATCTTGAGTTTCTCCAAGCCTCTGTCCTCCTTGCAGGTCCACTTTTTTTTTTCATTTTCTTTTCCCCCCATTCTTATGTGATATTCTTTGAATTCAATTTCTATGACTCCATAAGCTTTAATCATATCTGATACCCCGTAATGTGGGTTTCTTTACCCAACTCTGATTGCAATCCTTAGGGTTTACATTTATCAATCGTTGTTTTATTTCCCCCCTTTATGTTCTGCTATGGATTCGTGTCCAATTGTTCCGGTGGAGTTGGGTGATCAGATGATTTTCAGTATTAGCCTTTCAATTTTACATCTTGCTAGTCGCTGAATTGGTGCTCCTTTGTTATAAAAACAAAACAGAAACAAGTATGCATTACAAAATGCGGAGACATGGATTCCGGGGAGATTCGATGTGGCAAACGTCTAGGCATTTACCTCCATTTTCTGTAAGAGCTAGTGAATCCAGGGTTGGTGTTTTGCCAATAGGACTTGGCTTTCTCCGTCAGTTCAAGTACCCCACTATTTTTCTCAAGATATCATGTGATGGTGACTACTTGCTTCCCGTTATTGCTGGTATGTACGTGGAGTTCATTCTACACATTTCTCCTTTTATCTAGTGGTGCTAACATTCATCACTAACACTTGCAGGGGATGCTGCTATTGAGAAACTATTAGATGTACCTCTCGAAGGCCAGAATGTGGTATTTGCTGCTCATATTTAAAGCTTTAATGTTTGCAGTTTCAATTCTTCACCCCTTGATCTTGTCTTGTTTCTCTGTTTTAGGATTGCCCTGATCAATTCCAGTTTGTGTCTGCTGTTGTCGACAAACTTGGATACGAAGTACGGTATCGTTTCCATCTTACCTGTTGCCTCTTTTTCTCTAAGTATTGAACTTTAACTATGTGCATTCATAGCTGGCTTCTCCTAAATTGACAAGTTTTACTGTATTATTGACAGGTTAAAATGGCGAAGCTTACAAATAGAGTTGTAAACACTAACTATGCAAGTCTATGTCTCGGCAAGGTAACATAAAAGACTGCAAACATCCTATTAATTAGGAATATTTTTGTCAAAAAAAATCATTATGTCTTCAGTTAACCATCTGTTCTGCAGCCAGGAGACAATGATGTTATATGCATTGATTCACAGCCATCAGATGCGATCAACGTTGCAAGAGCATGCCAGGTATGCTACTCGCGCTTTCATTATTTTATTTCTTTCGTAATGCTTAAACGTACTATCCATTTGGTTCCCTTTATCTCAAACAGAGGAATTTTATCCTGTTCTTGCTGATGCATGTATACTGCGATAACCTGTTTTTCTTTGTCATATCACAGGCTCCAATATATGTGAGTAAAGCAATAGTCCTGGAAGATGCTATCAGGATTGGTTATGGAGGCAGACCGCAGAGCACAAAGCCTATTTTCAATATTATCCTTGACAGGTTTTTACTTTGCTGATGAATCTACTGAATTAGTCAGTGTGTCACAGATGCTAACTAAGACATGGTATATGTTCTTGTTCAGTGCTCCAGAGGGACCAGATCCTTTATCCGAAGAGCTTAAACTACTGAGGAATATGGATTTGGCATCTAAAGAAGAAAGGTACATTGATGCAGGTATACAAACTTTTCGGGATGGCATCGATCTATATTCAGAGTGTGCTTTGCAGACTCCTCAATCGTTTTTTCTAATTCTCTGGGATCATATATTGCAGCGATGTGGAGAGACAGATTGAAGAAGCTTCAGAAAGATTCGAGGTGAGTAAATAACCTGTTGATGACATGTGAATTCCCAGTTAAGCGGCATTAATGAAGCAGACATTGATAATGGATTGGAGTTGTTTTGGTTGCAGCTCAGTTGTATATAAGGGTTTAGCAACTCCTGAGAACTACGAGTAGAGAAAAAATAGGAGCAAAAAATGGATAAGGATGTAGATAAATGCAAAGTGTGATGAAAAGGGTATGAAGAGGGGAATATAAGATGCGCTTAGATTGATGGCATTGGCCATGTATGTACCTGAGAGGAAGCGCTTAGATTGATGGTATTGGCATGTATGTACCTGATAAGAAGTGCTTATATTTGATGGTATCACATGTATTCGAAATGTGAATGAAAGATGTATGAATAGCCGGCGAATGTGTATAATGTAAATGGAACAAGACTAAATGAAGGCATTCTTCTTTTCAGTGTTATGTATTCTTATCTCTTTCTCTCTCTCTGTCTCACTCACACACACACAGCTTATAATATTAGAAATGGGATGATGATGATGTAGGAGAAACTGAAGGCAGAAGCCGACAAAACGAAAGAGAGGAAGGAAAAGAGGGGACATGTAGTTGTAGTTTATTGATTAATGTTTCCTCATTGCTAATATTATTATAATTTAGTCAGTTGTGTTGTGACTGATTCCCCTGAAACTATGGGTTACACGATGGACTTTATAGCTTCATAACAACACTTGCTTTTTACTTGGTTTCGGGTTTAGCATAAGCAGATGAGGTGGCCCAGGTTTGGTGCATCGAGAGCAGTAGTTATTAAATGCTCCACAGTATTGTAGTTGCACAATCGCTCCTTTCTTCTTCTTCTTCTTTTAGTCCTCTACGGACATTTCTCATTTGTCAAGACAGACGCTCTCTCAGTATCTCTCTCATTTGTCAAGACAGATACTCTGTGTGTCCGAGAGAGTCGCTCTGATATTGGCCTGGTTCAGTCAGATCATCTTAACTAACTAATCTGATTGAGCCGTGTCAATATCTCAGTCCTCTCTCGTCTCTGATGCTTTGGTAGGATTTGTTTTTGTTCATTGGAGTTGTTGATTTATTAACCACCCCCTATGAGATGCAGACACCATTTTTTTGCTCTGTACGAAGAAACGCTTGTGCTAAGGTCAGAATCGACCTTCAAGGTAAATCTTATATATATATGGTGTGGGTAAGCCTGATATATTCATATTTTCATTTTCCTTTATTGATATTAATTTATATATAGTAGACATTACGATACAATCACATAGCAGGTTGTAGTAATAGCATTATACATCTGGAAGAGTTTCTGGTGATGTATTAATTGTGATCAAAGAGATAAAACATTATTTGTTGGTGAGGGAATGAATCAGTGTTGTGTAGGAAGTCCGTTCTGTGTCCAGGCAGCAAAGCCACCGGCGATATCTTTGACTCCCTTGAAACCCTAAACATTTCCATTTATTCCAAAATTGTCAGATAATCTAAAAGTCAACAAAGTCAGTCATCCAGAAGATCAGCGGTGCGTGCGTTACTCTTACTTACTGCGTCAAGAAGATCAGCGGTGGCTTTGACAGATCTACCCCCACTCTGGCACCCGACAATTATGTCCTCGTCTTGTCCAAAATGGCTAGAGACTTGTTCCAAGAAGTCGGGGTTCTTTGACAACCCTGCTCAAATATTCACAACTCAATACTCTACCTATTGTTTCGAGTTCAACAAAAAAGAATAAATACTACCTGATGATTCTCGATTCATGTAAGGAACGTTGATCGCCCCACAGGCATGTCCTTGGCTGAACTCTTGCGGAGTCCTGAAGAAGAAGAAGAAGAAGACGGATGGTAATGTTTTTGATTCGTTGATGGTTTGAAATGTCAAAAGAAACAAAGGAGTCGTTACCTGACGTCCAGATAGCGGTGGCCGGCCAGAAGAAGCTCGTGGGCGACTATTACCGACACCGACGATGGGACTCCTTTATCCTCCTCCATTATTGTTTATTGATTTGATTTGTCTCCACAAACGATTTTATTCTTCTGTTATATGTCAAACGATTTTATTCTTCCCTCGCTATTGGGCCATGCTTTACAAACAACAATACATAATGGGCCTTCCTAAAGGTGCTATTTTAGCTCAATAAAAAGGGTTTATTAATGAAAGTATTATAAAGTTGAGGGTTCTGGAAATGCAATTTTGTATTAGTAAAACACCCCTTAACACAATTATTTCTTACGTCACTCTGATGATCATCAAACGTTTTACCGTCTCAATGGTCGACGGGACATAGACGACGACGATTTTACCTTTGCGGGTGAGAGATCCGATCCTAAATCTCGGATTCCTTGCGATCTCACTCTCCATCCCTCTCTGATCCCTCACCTCGAATGTAAGCTACAAATCCTTTTGCTGCCTTCTTTTGTTCTTCAATTCACAACGCCAATCGTATTTACACTTTACCTCACCACTTCTTCGGTATCTTCAGCCTTTTACATTGGCCTCATCCCACTCTCTCTAACATCTATCTGCCCAGATGTCTCAAGACAAGGCACTTGAGGTGGTTGCAGAAGAAAACCATGCCCAAGAAGAAAAGGATAAGGATTTGTCTCACTCTGACATTAGTGAGGCCGCTAACGAGAATCTGACAGAAAATGGATCCCTTGGTGGCACTCACTCCTTGGGTGATAATCACGATCAGCTAGTGCAAATGATTGCTCAACTCAGATTGGAAAATGACTTTCTCAGATCCCAGTTTAAGGGGTACAAGGATGAAGTTGAGCAAGGAGACTCAGCTGAAATGAAACAACTTCACCAACAGGTAGCATCATTGACTACTGAAATTGATGTAGAAAAAAAAACTCGAGTTGCAGCTGAGCAAGCTCTAGAGCATCTGAGGGAAGCATACTCTGAGGCTGATGCAAAAGCCCAAGAATACTCCTCTAAGCTTTCCCAAGGTCAGCCATATCTTCTACTTCCTCATGAACCTGAGAAGCAAGAACTGTAATGTTATCATTTTCTTTATGTTTCTTAACTTTTGCTATTTAATTTCTTTTGGTGTAGCTCAACAGAAACTGGACCAGGAAATAAAAGAGCGAGAAGAAAAATATGCCGATCTGGACGCCAAGTTCACCAGGCTTCACAAAAGGGCTAAACAGCGTATTCAAGAAATCCAAAAGGTGAATGTCCATCTCTACATAATTTAATGCTTTCTGTTGAGCCACTTTGATGCTGCAGTGAGTTTACAAAACCACCTTCCTTTTATATTGCTACACTATTTCGGAATTTCTATATATACATATCTCGCTGCTTTATGCATAGTCTAAATCTCAGCGGTACATATTGCCATCTTCAGGAAAAAGATGATCTCGACACTCGTTTCCGGGAAGTGAATGAAACAGCTGAACGAGCATCTTCACAGCACTTATCTATGCAGCAAGAGGTGGAACGGACTAGACAACAGGCGAATGAAGCACTGAAAGCTATGGATGCAGAGAGGCAACAACTACGGAGTGCCAATAACAAGTAAATAACACAGCAATAGTTTCTACAGGCAGCTTTTTATATTTCCTTGTGGTTATACTTTTGATTCCCACGTTTCTCCAGCGATCTCTCAGAATTTAGTTACCTGAATATTCTTGTATTTTCTCATACACAGGCTCAGGGATACTATCGAGGAACTACGTGGCTCATTGCAGCCTAAAGATAGTAAGATAGAGACACTGCAACAGTCACTTCTGGATAAGGACCAGGTCTGAACTGTTTCATTGACTGTAATAATATTAATTCTGGAATACATAGAAAGTTAGAGAGTTATAGAGAGAGACATAAGCTAGAGAGGGGATGGATGGCTCTGTATTCTATGCTTCATATTCGTACTTGCTATTATCCTAGATTCTGGAGGACCTGAAAAAGCAATTACAAGCTGTGGAAGAAAGAAAGCAAACTGCAGTAATTGAATTGTCAGCCAAACATCAGAAGGTAGTTAGCATCAGCCGAACTGCATTGCTTATGGTCACCATTGTCTTCTTCATTCTCAGCTAATGATATCGAAGGTTTTCTCTTCTCTCCACCTTCTTGACAGAACTTAGAGAGTTTGGAAGCACAGGTCACAGATGCCCTATCTGAGAGGGACAAAGCAGCTGAAACCATTTCGTCACTGCAGGTTAGTCATATTACTAAATTCTTTATTTCTCTTATTTGATACTGTGCGTGGATTTCAATAAGCAAGAGAGAATAGTTTGAAGTTTGTGATGAATTCTTCATACCTACTATTTCCAATTCACACTTCTTTTAGGTATTACTTGCAGAGAAAGAATCTAAAATTGCAGAGATGGAGGCAGCTGCGACTGGTGAAGCAGCAAGGCTACGGGCGACTGCAGAAACTCTTAAAGGAGAGCTTGCAAACCTTAAAGCAGAGCATGTAAGTTAAATGCATAAAAGATGGCATATTCTCTTCCTGTCATTTGTCGTTGGTTTTTCTTGTCCATTTCTATATTTTAGGAGCTTATTAAACGTCCTATTCTTCAAATGAGCTCCATTGTTTATTTAAGAGATTCATGACTTAACCAGGGAATGAACATAGGAGTGCATATAGACAACTGTAAACATGATTTAAGGTGTCAGTCTTTAGCCATCAAACAGCATAACTGTATTTTAGCTTCTGTGGCCTCATAAGTTACTCTAATTTCTTCTGTTGTAATTCTTGGAAGCCATGAATTTTTTTTTTGTCCAGGAAAAGGAAAAGGAGACTTGGGAAGCTTCATGCGATGCCATTAAATCTAAAATGGAAATCGCTGAAAGCAACTACTTACGTGCTGAAATCGAAGTAGCTAAAATGAGAAGTAATTTACGGAGTTCATGAAACATCGAAAGCTTAGTCTACTTATGTTTAATTTTTTGTCAATGAAATATATATATTAAATGGTCAGGTCAGCTGGGATCTGAAATGTCCATGCAGACCCAAATGCTGAGCACAAAAGATGCTGAACTCAAAGGTGCAAGAGAAGAGGTACACAGTTTTCTGTTGGTATTTTTGAGATATATTGTAGCTTGCTTTAGTAAGAGCGGATGTATTAGTCATCCATTCTTCATTCCATAACCTAAATTATTATGGAATCAAAGAGCCATTTAAGCTTTAAGGAATGTTTTTCTGAAGCTTGTCTTCACTTTAACCATATTGAGTTTCTTGTAACTGTTCACAGATCAACCGTCTACAAAATGAGTTTTCGTCCTACAAAATCCGTGCTCACGCACTTCTACAAAAGAAAGACACGGAGTTGGCTGCAGCTAAAGACTCTGAACAGATAAAATCTCTCGAGGAAGCTCTCAAGGTAACTTATCTAAAATTTTACGATGGAGCTAGATGGTTAATTGTTATTAACGGGGTTACCAACTAATATATATCTAAATATATTTTGTTGGTGGTGTTAGGAAGCTGAAAAAGAGGTATATTTGGTATCTGCAGAGAGAGATAGGGCACAGCAAGATCTTCAGGGTGCTTTGACTCGCCTTGAGAAAGAGCTTGAGGAAAGGTATATTCACTCTGAAAACCTTTTCAAGTTTAACTCCTGATGTTGGCTGCTCATTCTCCTCATTTTTCTGAGAGAAAAACTGAGAAACAATGTTCTCAGGGGGCTGAGTTGTGGAGTTTATCAGACATATACAGGCCTCTGAGCAATAATTTTTTTTTTTTTTTAATTTCATATCTATTTAGAGCTGGGGCACTTAAAGATGCCAATGAGCAGATCAGAAGCCGTGAATTGAAGCTTGCTTCGACTGTTGCTCGCAATCAGGCAGAGAAACAAGCGTGGGAAGAAGACCTTCGACTTTTAGAAGAAACATGGCGACGTAATTCAGTAAAATCAAAATTTGATTTTTATCATTAGTTCTTTGAAATTAAATTCTGTTTCTCAAAGGATGTAGTAATCTACAGGAAGATGTGAAGCTTTAACTGCTCAAAATGAAGCCTCTTCAGCAGAAGATCTAGAAAAAGAACTAGAAGATACCAAACAGCGGAATAAACGACTGAAAGTAAAGTTTTGACTGACATGTTTTTGATTTGTTATATGGTTTTATAAGAAAACTGGTGATGCAACTGACATACCTGCAGGAGGAGCATGAATCAGTACGTGCGCTTGCGGATAGACTCATTGAGGATAAGGATCGAGAAATATCCAGACTTGTGGATGAGAATAAAAATCTTCGAAAGTCTATGGAATCAAAACCAGTAGTACGTCGATGGTGCCTCTTTTTTTTGTTTTTTTTTTTGGCGTTTTCTCTTAATAGAATTTGCAAGTAACTCTTCATTTGGTTTGCACTTGAATATTTCGCTCTTCGTGTGATATTAAGTAGAACAACTTTTTATCTCAGGTTCACCACTATGGGAACAATAACTCAGGTACGATATTTTTGTGATAGCACTTATATTTAAGAGGGGCTCCCCCATATGAATGAATTCGATGGTTGCCTGTCATCAACTAAACTATTATTTTCTTCAAAATGTGATTCAGAGTCGCAACAGCATGATGTATCTCACTTGAGCACTTCTGCAGCAGAAGACCAGATTCTGGTAGGACTTTTTTTTAGTTAGCCGTCTGCTTGTCTGAGAAAGGACTGATCTTTAATCGTCCAACATAATTATATTCATATGTAATGCAATGGGACTACACATAATATTCAAATTTCAGATATTGGCAAGGCAACAAGCTCAGAGAGAAGAAGAGTTAGCACAGACACAGCGCCTTATTTTAGCTCTTCAGGTATATTAGAATTGGTTGCATTAGTTATACCGTATCTGTTTCTGCCCATGTTTCACTTGTAAACTATTTTTCTGAGTCAGGAGGAAATCGAGGAGCTTGAGCGCGAAAATCGTCTTCACAATCAACAGGTACGTGATTTTACACAAGAGTTTGGTGGCTTTGCCAATTTCTTATGGTCTTGATTTGATCTTTGGGGGTATGCTAATTATAGGAAGCCATGCTAAAGACAGAGTTGAGGGAGATGGAAAGAAAACAGAAGAGAGAAGGTGTAGATATGACATACCTAAAGAATGTGATTTTAAAACTGCTAGAAACAGGTAACTCTGGGGAGATTGAAGGTGGATCCATGAAGTGGATGTTGTAAGGTAAAATTTAATTTGTGATGATTGCAGGTGAAGTGGAGGCTTTACTACCTGTAGTGGGAATGCTGCTTCAGTTCAGTCCAGAGGAGGTTAGATCTTAGGCTTGGACAGTCTTAAATGTTAATGTAGTTGTAATAAACGTAACCAACCATGTTTGTGATGGAAATGGCAGATCCAGAAGTGTCAGCAAGCATACTATACCTCAACAACACCAACAACAACAGAGGCCCCTTCAGGTCCTGCAACCGAAGGTTCAGGTCTATCCCTGTTCTCAAGATTCTCGTTTTCCTAGTTGGGTGGACACAGGAGACGATGGAGAGTTATCACATTCTTTTGGGCCAAAATACACATGACATGTGTTTATGTCTTTCGTTCTTCTGTAATGAACGCTAAAATATTCAAGAGAAACACTTTGTCAAGAGATGTTTATTGTATAGATTTATAGAAAGGAAGGCACTTACTTAGCTGAGTTATAAATTGAGTTTAGCCATAAATAATACATATGCTGCATAAAATTGCCGATTTGAAAATCAGTGTTCAACTTTGTTTTTGGTCAGCGATCATCACACTACACCGTCTTTTAAGGGATGGGTTTGAGCGGGTCTCACTCTCACTCTCACTGCCTCAACCCTCGGGGCAAATTTCTTTACTCAATTTCCAGATGTTTCCTCGGGTCATTTAATCCACACGAAGGGATTGATTCTTCTTCCTCTTGCTCAACTCATGGAGGTTAGGACCAAATTACACTCTGGCTTGCGTTTATGGGAATTCCCTGATCAGTACGTCATCGAGCCAACCAATGGTTCCGCCTCTTCATGTTTGGACGTTAGCCGTCTTGATGGCTCCATGAAGCTTATTGGTGCGATTTCTCTTGTATTTCTTCTGCTTCTGTTCTTGGAATCGTTGCTCTCTCTCATACACTCTTTCCTTCTCCACAGATCAAGTCGCAGAATGCAATTCTTTGCGCGTCCCTAAAATCCGTTCCATTTTTGGTGTAATTGGGATGCTGAAGCTCTTGGCAGGTGATCAAATCTTCTTCATCTCACAATCGTATGCTTCTACGCGAACTGCAATTTTCTTAGTTTTTTTTCCTTACCTTCAGGATCATACCTGGTGGTTGTGACAGAGACCGAATCTGTTGGCTCATTTCTGGGCCATCCTATATTCAGAATTAGTTCGCTCCAGGTTCTTCCTTGTGATCTTTCACTTCAAAACTCGCCAGAAGAACAAGTGATGCCTCTTGTTCCATTTCTCTCTTCTGTATATTGTCAATATTATATGCGCAGCAAGCAACAATGGAGCTAAACTCTCAGATCATTGTAACGCTTTTCGCAGAAGAAGATGGAGACTGACTTCTCTAGATTACTGAGTGTGGCAGAGAAAACAACTGGTCTCTACTTCTCATATGAAGTTAACTTAACTCTCAGGTCAACCATCTCTTCTTCTTTCTGCTACTGCTACACTGTAGAAATGCTGCACTGAAAGAAGACAAAAAACATTTCCAAGTTTGTTAATCATATGTGTGTGTGTGTATTTAGTTTGATATTTTTGTTGGTGTTGTTTCAGTGCACAGCGCTTGCATGAATTGGGTGATGACTCTAAGTCGCTTCCTCTATGGAGACAGGTCTCCATACGCCCTTTTGTTGTGCAATTTACAAAAACACTTGTTCTTTGTTGCTTGTTTATGGCTGGACTGAAATATATCTTCATCGCATGCTGAGCCGAGGTTTCTTTGGAACAATTATATGTTAGAAGCTCTTATCGATAATAAGGTTAGTTAACTCTCGAATCTCTTTCAATTTCAACTCCTCTATTCTATGTACTTGCAAACTGTATCTAGCTCCTTTACTTGTTTTCGATATTGTAGCTTGATCAGTTTTTGCTTCCAGTAATTCAAGGCAATATCCTTTTTTCCTCTCCTCTACATGGTCATGACTTTTACTAATCGTATCTCTTTCCTGGATCATGACTTTAGACAATATTCCTTAATGTAGCATTATGTTTCTATAGTTTTCAAACAGCCATTGGAAGAGATATAGTTGACATTACTCTGATTGCTAGAAGGTGTACCAGAAGAAATGGTATGCATTTCGCTTTTAGTGACATTTTATTTTTAAGTAGCTGCATCTTGCGGTCTAATAAACTTGGCAGAAATCATTAGCTATTATTCAATGCAGATGATATATATCATATGCCTTGTGCTTGAGCTTCTGAACATTTTTCAGGTACACGCATGTGGCGAAGAGGAGCTGACCCTGATGGTTATGTTGCTAATTTTGTGGAGACTGAGCAAATTTTACGTATGAACAGATACACTGCATCCTTTGTTCAGGTGATATTGTTACAAATCTTTTGTCATTCTATAGATCCATTCATTCTCACACTTTCGTTTTGTACACGATTTTTTTCTCTATTTTATCTTTGTCAGATCGAGTGTATGATTTTACTTGTTATACGTTATGAAATACCATTTGTTTTACATTTTGCAGGTCAGAGGATCCATGCCTTTTATGTGGGAGCAAATTGTTGATCTGACGTACAAGCCCAAGTTTGAGATTGTTCAACCTGAAGAAGCTGTGAGTGTGAATCCTTATCAACCAATTTTCCCTTTTAGTATTATTCTTATAGCTTTTTTTAAGTAACCTCCTTTGTAGGCGAGGATAGCTGAGCGTCACTTTCTGGACTTGAGGAAAAAATATGGATCAGTTTTGGCGGTTGATCTTGTCAATAAGGTGCATCTCAAGATTCTGAATTGATTTCTATAGTCCAATCAGTTGATAGAATTACAATGCAGAGATTTAGCTCAGATTCTTATACCTCAATTGTTTCTTCTGTAATTAGCATGGAGGTGAGGGACGCTTAAGCGAGCAGTTTGCAGGAGCTATGCAGCACATAACTGGTGACGATGTAAGGTAGCTATGCGTTCCTCTTACATCTTTTGCTACTGAATTGATATTATTGGCAACTGGATCACTCACAGATACGGCTGATCCTCTAGATACCTGCACTTTGATTTTCATCACATCTGTGGGCATATTCACTTTGAGCGCTTAGCTATTCTGTATGAGCAAATGGAGGATTTCCTCGAGAAAAACGGGTACTAATCTTCCTTGTACATCTTCTGGCAACTAATCTTGAATTACGTCGCTTAGTACACGCTCGTTGAATTACGCAGGTACTTTTTGTTGAATGAAAAGGGTGAGAAAATGAAGGAGCAGATTGGTGTTGTGCGAACAAACTGTATAGACTGCTTAGACCGTACAAATGTCACCCAGGCTAGTATACAGTTGTTAGACATCGGTTGTCTCTTTGCTCTTTGCTCATCCTACTGCCAAAATGCAGAGCATGATAGGTCGAAAGATGTTGGAACTTCAACTCAAAAGGATTGGTATATTTGGCGCAGAAGAAGCTACAAGCTCGCATCTAAATTTTGACGAACAGTATAAGATATGTCAGTAGTTTACTTTCCTAGCTAGAAGTGGTACTGTACTAGCAAAATGAATTTTTTAGAGGTTGAATTTTCCAAAACTCATATCTGGTGCTTATTTTACCTTCAGTATGGGCTAATCACGGTGATGACATTAGCATTCAGTACTCCGGCACTCCTGCACTTAAAGGAGATTTCGTCAGGTACGTTCTTCGACACATGTACTTATATTCCCAACAGAATTAGTGTTTCTCCATGCCTTATTTCTCTAACTTGCGTGTTTCTAGATATGGTCAAAGGACCATTCAAGGAGTCCTTAAAGATGGCTGGAATGCCCTCCTACGCTACTACCTGAACAATTTTGTTGATGGAACTAAGCAGGTTGGTGGGTTTAATTACAAGCAAGTGGTGGCGAATACTTGGTAGATACTGACTCTTTATAATCTTATTGGTTCCGTACAAAGGATGCGATTGATCTTGTGCAAGGACACTATATAGTTGCTGTGAACCGAGACATGGCTCCTGTACCTCGAAAGGGAGGTCTTGAGGTTGTAGCCGTAAGCAATAAGCAGCTAATATATTACAACTATATCCAGTTCCGTGGGATATTTCTACTCTAATTTCAAATTACCTCTAATTCCTCAGAACTTTCCTGTGGCATTGATGGTGGTTTTGATCAGTTTATGGTTTGCAACAATGTCAGTAAAACAAGGTAAGCTTGATCTCTGGATTTGGTGTAGGAAAATTAAGGCCATTGAAGGCTGACAAAGATAGGTGTGTTTGGGTGCAGTTAAGCGTGGTTATAGGCATTTGTTTTTCTCATTGGTGTGGGCGGGGATCAGTGTGGCTGTGGCGGCACTTGTAAGGGCCAATGGCCGGCTCTTCTGCAACCGGCCTCGTCTGCACAAGCCCAGATCTTGAAGCCATTGCTTTGCCTTTGAACCTTGTGGAAATGGAAACCAATTGTTTCCTTTCGTTACATTATTGGACAGCTATCACTAATTGATTTCCGTTACTTTATGCGATTTGGGTTTTACGCAGAGCGAGATAAGATTGGATGTAAATATGTCAACAAAATAGCTACGGGCCACAGAACAATTTGATACGCGGATTTACAAGTTTCGTGTTATCAGATGCTTAGTTCCCCTACACTTATCTATTCGCTCGAATCATAATTTTTAAGCTACATAAATGTTCACTGGCAAGAGAAAAGAAATCAGTGATAACAGAAAACTGAACCAGACAGGTCTTTCATTCCTATTACTCCACTGCGGAACATCTTTGAGTTTTTACCTAAATGAATTAGTCAACGATATATGGTAATACATAGTGAAGAGCAGAGTTAATGCCTAGACCTGGACTCAGCCCTTCGAGCCTCTTCACGTGTACTTGGAAACAACTCCACGTACCTTGACCCAATCGACATTTTGTCCTTTCCCATTGCCCTCTTTGCTTCCTCCGTTGTCTCAAACTCCACATATGCCTCACCCGTGGCTTTCCCATCAGATCGACACACAACATGTACCCGTCCTTCAATAACCTTGTAGCCGCTGAAAAATTCTATGATTTGAGTCTTGTTCACCGAGTAAGGGAGGCCTCGCATCTTCAAAACCTCTGTGTACTCAAGCTTCTCTTTCTCACCAAACCTTTTAGCTCTGGATGGCCCCGCAGGAGGTGGGCTAAGACGGACCTCGTAGTCATAAGCTCCCTCCTCAGCAGCCACCGCACTGTAGTAATCCTGCTTGTAGCAGCGAAAAACTTCCACGTATCTCCTCCCCATATTCTGTCTGTCCCTCTGCAGTGCAATCTCCACTTGCATTGGGCCGGCAAACAACACAAAGGCCTCTCCTGAGAATTTGCCGTTTTTGGTGACGAGCAGGACATCGACAATGTCGAGGCCGGCAAAGAACTTGAAGATGTCAATGTCAGCGCAGTTGAAGGGAAGACCCCTGAGGCGAACAACAGGGAAACCACCGCCATATCCAAAAGGTGGAAAGCTAGGAGCTCCGGTGCCAACTGCCAAGTATGGATTTGATTGCATCATTCTTTGTCTCTTTGATCCCACCTCGTACCCCCCGCTCGCCCTTCAATTATCAAACAAGAAACCCGGAAAAAGATCCCCCAACTCAACCAGTTAATTTTATATAACCACACCCACACACCCTTAACCCAACTCTTCCCTCTCATCTACATCAACTCTTCTTTTATCTCTCAACTTTCTACTACCACCAATCCATGTATATAGATCATAAGATAACTACTAAGTGAAGGAATGTACACACGCAACCAAAAACAACAACAAGTAGCACACTGACAAGAATCAATTTCGGATCCTGTTCCTATACATTAACCCTCTAACTTCGAAATCCACCTAACACATTTTCCTATACAAATCGATTAATTCAACCAATCAGGCTTCAGTTTCAACAGGGAAATCGATTAATAAAACTGGGAAATATCAATCGGGGTCGAATGTAAGAATAAGACTTACCCTCTAGATCCGTACATGACCGGCTCGCTCGGCGTCAAGGTCTCCTCTCGACCTCGACTGTTCTGGTTTCTCGTCGAAAATAAGAGAATTCAAGTCTTCGTTTGGCAACATCGCAAAGGGAGACATATATATGTCGTCACGATATAGTGTGAGCCCATTGTAATGGCCCAATAATCAAGCAGTACGGCCCAATGATATATATCGCAATAAGTAATGGTTGGTGGACTCGCACTCGCGAATGATGGATTTTGAATCTGCAAGGTCAGAAGAAATCAATAATATTCAACAAAACAATTAAACTTCTGTTTCATACTAAGTTTCATAAAAAATTGAATTATATAATAGTTTGTAAAATCAAATCTATAAAAAGGGAATATTTTTTAGCAAGGAGGAAAATGATTTTTTGAAGGCTATAATCCCACAGATTTACCAAAAAATAAGAATAAAAACAAAAAAATGTAAAATGCATACATTTACAAAACTAAACTCAAAAGTGAATGAAAATGACTTTTTTTAAGGCTATAGCCCACAAATTTAACCAATAGCAAAATGTATAAATTTTCCAAAAATAAGCTCAAACAATGATTTTTTTAAGGCTATAGTATATATACTTCACAGATTTACAAAATGAGTATAAAAACCAAAAATATAAAATCTATAAATTTACAAAAAAAACAAGTTCAAAAGTTAATTTTTTGAAGGCTATAGCCTACTAAGTTACCCAAAAATGAGTAAAAATAAAAAAAAAAGAGTGCAAAATCAATAAATGTACAAAAATAAGTTGAAAATTTTATTTTTGAAAGTATAGCCCACAGATTTACCCAAAACAGAGTATAAAATTCAAAAATGAAAAAATTTTAAATTCGCAAAAATAATCGTAAAAGTTGATTCTTTGAAGGGTATAGCCCACATATTAACCCATAAAATGAGTAAAAAACAAAAAAGCAAAATCTATAAATTACAAAAATAAACTTAAAAATGATTTTTTGAACACTTTAACCCACTAAAAGCATACGCACTTGTATATCTAGGGATTGACTTCCACTACCTACACTATGTAGGAATTTGACCAATAATTCGACCAGTTATGAGCCAATGTTGACAAAAAAAGACTCTAGCCCACATATTTCCCAAAAATGAGTATTAAAGTAAAAAAAAATCCATTTTTTTTTGAAAAAATAAGCTCAAGAGTTGATTTTTTAAAGGCTTATAGCCCACATTTTTGTCAAAAAATGAGTAAAAAAGCAATAATTGAAAAATCTATAAATTCACATAAGTAAGCTCAAAACTTGATTTTTGAAGGCTAAAGCCAACAAATTAAACACAAAAATGAATATAAAAAAACAAAAATGAAAATTTTACAAATTTACCAAAATAAGCTCAAAAACTGATTTATTAAAGGCTATAGCCCGTAGATCTACCCAAAAACGAGTGAAAAAACAACAATGCAAAATCTATAAACTTATAAGAATAAGCTTAAAATGATTTTTAAAGGTTATACCTCACAAATTTACTAAAAATGTGTAAAAACCTAAAATTGTGAAATTTATAAATTAACATAAATAAGTTCAAAAGTTAAATTTTGGAAGGCTATAGCCCACAAATTTACCCAAAAATGAAGTAAAAACCAAAAATAAAATTTTTACAAATTTACAAAAATAAGTTCAAAAGTTGATTTATTAATCATGTTACAGTTGAGCATTTAGGCTATAGATTATGTTTTTTTGATCTAATAGTTGACTTTTTAACAAAAAAACCTGATTTATTAATGGCTATAGCTTGCAGATTAGTCAAAAATGAGTTAAAAAACAACAATGCAAAATCTATAAATTTATAAAAATAAGCTCAAAAATGATGTTTTGAAGGTTATACCCCACAATTTACTAAAAATGAGTATTAAAGTCAAAAATAAAATATCTATAAATTTATAAAAATAAGCACAAAAATTGAGTTTTTAAGGCTATAACCCACAAATGTTTCCAAAAATGAGTAAAAAAGCCAAAAATGCAAAAACTATAAATTTACAAAAATAATCTTAGCAGTTTATTTTTTGAAGACTGATTAATCTACATCACCGTACACGTGGCGTGAAAATTAGCCTTACCAAACGGTTTTAACAGTTGATTAACGAGGTTAACGGTCAAACTAGAAACCGGTCACAATTAGATAGTTCATATAGGTTTTTAAAATTTTAAAGCAACAAATTGAGATTTAAGACGAGTTAAAAAGTTCATTGAGAAATCGACACTGAACTGGTCGGCAAAAACCAAACCGAACCGGTAAAGAGTATAATCGGAATCGACCACAAATTAGCACTCAACCGAACGGAATTAATTTCAATTTCATTTTGGTTCACGGCAAAATCGGTTCGGTATCGATAACCATTGTAAACCGTTTTAAACCGATTAATTGAATAATGTAATGTAATCAAAGTTTGGTTTTGTGTTATCGGGTTTTATTCTTTTTCGGAAACTTTCCAAATCCAAAACTTTGAACCCGACGAAGGCGATTCCGAGAACCTTTGAACTCCGGCGGTACATCGAACCTTCCGACCACCGATTCTCGCCGAGCACCGAGAAGTATAAAAGGTTAGTCTTCGTCTTCGTGATTTCCTTCTCTTCGGGTTCGCGATTTCGATTTTAGGTCGAACCCGAATCGAGTTGCTTATTCCGTCGAATTTCTTCAACTCACTGCCTTCTCTTCACTTGATTTCTTCCAATTTGGAAGATTCAATTGATTTCCCCCAAAAACCCCAAATTTTGAAACCCTAATTTTGATAAAACCAAATTTTTGATTTCTCTGCTTTCGTGTATCAATTTTTGATGATGTTGAGGCATGATTCGTATTGGCAGATGGTGCTTGATGGGCAAGAAACATATGAGTGAGATGAACACCAAGATGAGCCACCGCGAGCAAAGAGGAAAGTTCCTCCACGGACTGCGGTATGGTCTCACTTTACTCGTCAATCTTTAGACAGAAGCATGTGCAAGTATTGTGGTATAAAAGTAGGTTGTAACTCGAAAACTGTAGGGACTAGTCCAATGATTAGTCATATCAAGAGATGCAAAATGTTCAAAGTTTTCAACGATAAAGATAAACATAGTGTTTTAGGTGGTGATAGAAATAGTGAAATGCAAGCAATTCATTATGACCTGTCAGTTTTTAGAAAATCTGTAATTGAAATGGTGGTGATAAACGAGTTGCCATTTTCATTTGTTGAATCTGAGGGTTTTAAAAGGTTTTGTAACAACGTTATGCCATTGTGCAAAATCTTCTCTAGAAGAACAGCATCTAGGGAGGTAGTTGCCACTTATAAGGCCGAGAAATGTGCATTAAGTAGGGTCTTTAGTGTTGAAAAGAAAAGGGTTTCTGTCACAATCGATATATGGGTTGCTCCAACAACCTCATACAATTATATGGTTGTGACAGCCCACTGGATTGACGATGCTTGGAAACTACAAAAAAGAATCATTTATTTCAAACCAATTATGGATCATAAGGGTGAAACAATAACTAGACATTTGATTGAGTGTTTAAAAGATTGGGGAATTGAGAGAGTATTCACTGTCACAGTTGATAATGCTAGGGGAAATGATAAGGCTCTGCGGGTTTTTTGCAATGACTTTGGCATGAAGGGACCTGATGCCTTAGTTCTCGGTGGAGCATATCTCCACATGAGGTGTTGTGCTCACATACTTAATCTGGTAGTGAGAGATGGCTTGGCAAAGGTATCAGATAGTGTTGTTGCTATCCAGAATGTAGTAAAGTATGTTAGATCATCATATACTAGACTTAAATCCTTCGAATTAAGGTGTGAGACTGGGAAAGTGTCTAGAGGGAGCTTAGCTTTAGACTGTGTAACTAAGTGGAACTCAACATATTTGATGTGAGTTCAGCTATTAAACTGAGAGTTGCCTTTGATAAAATGCTTGTTGAGGACAAGCTTTATTGTGAATACTTCGATGAGGAAGAAGAAATGGGGAAGAAGCGTATTGGACCTCCATTGGCTGCGGATTGGGATGGAGTTGAGGTGTTAGTAAAGTTTCTGAAAATGTTCTTCAAGTGTACATTGACCTTTTCATCCTCAAAGACTGTCACTTCAACGTTGTGCTACAATGAGATAATGACAATTGAGAGGAATCTGATATCTAGGAGTTCAAATGCAGATAGAAACATTAGAGATCAAGCAAATAGTATGAGAGACAAATTTGATAAATACTGGGATGGATTGTTAAACATGAACCTGCTTGTCATCATAGCTAGTGTGTTTGATCCACGCAATAAGATGCAGTTTGCTACACTGTGTTTTGAAACATTATATGGTAAGGACAATGTTGAGTGTACACAGCTACACACAGTGGTGGGAATGCTATGAAAAACCTATATAAGGAGTACAACTTGCGACTTGTTGGTGTTGGTTCTGGAAGAAGAATTGATACTGGTGGTGGTAGCAGTTCTGGTAATAGAAGTGAACCATTTGAGACAGCCTTAGATCTTTCAGATGATGATGAGGATTATAAGAGAATGGACAATGTTTATACTCAGCTGGTGAGTGAAAGACGAAAGAAGATCTTGCTACTGAATTGGAGATATATCTGATGGAAAAAACAGAAACCAAGTTACATAACACATTGGGATTACACTACAATGTTCTGGATTGGTGGATGCGTAATAGTGTCAAGTTTCCAATCCTATCAGAGTTAGCTAAGGATGTCCTAGCTATACAAGTTTCCTCTGTGGCATCCGAATCTGCTTTCAGCACTAGTGGTAGGATTCTAGATCTTTACATGAGTTCTTTAACATTGGCTTCGGTGCAACATTGAACAAACAGCTGATCAAGTTCCAACATTGGTGCAAATGTTGGAAGAAGTGGACTTCTATGATTCACTTGGTGATATACAAAACCTTTTCTTATTTTCATATCAGTCATATTCAAATAACCTAACCTATCTCTTTTATTTTGCAGATCCTCGAAATGAAGAGCCTCTCTCTTAGTCTCAGCCAACAGTTTGAGAGTTAAGTCTGAGAGTTAAGGCTTCAGTTTGTGTAAGTTTAAGACTTTTATTGGCTTTATATTGAACATGAGAATGACATGAATGTATGAATGTATGTGAGAGACTTATGAATGTATTATTGCTCTTCTATTAATCTGCTTTTACAAATTGTAATGGCTTCAGTTTGTGTTATGAATGTGTTCTGCTTCTGTTATTTTCGATTGCAGGTTTTAACTTCGGTTAATCGGTTAATTAAAATTAACCGATTAAGCCAAATGAAATTGTTGTTTCGGTTCAATTTGGATAACCAAAACATATTTGATAACCGAACCGAATAAATATCCACAAACCAACCGAACCATACTATTTACTCGGAGGTTCAATTCGGAATCAACATAATAAAACCGAAAAACCGATAACCGAATCTACCGACCCGTACCAAACCGATTCTTCCGATTGCCCAGGCCTAGGTATAGCCAAGAGATTTACCCAAAATATAGTAATAACATCAAAAATACAAAATCTTTAAATTCACAAAAATAAATGTAAAAATTGATTTTTGAAGGCTATAGCCCACATATTAACCCAAATATGAGTTTGAAAAAAACTAAAAATACAAAATCTATGAATTTAGAAAAATAAACTCAAAAATGATTTGTTGAAGGTTCTAGCCCACATAATTACCAAAAATGAGTTTTAACACAAAATAAAAAATCTGTTATTTTACCACTCATCCATCTTCCAGCGACCAAAATTTTACAGGTTACAGATGTTATAATGGTTTTTGGAAGAGCTCAGATTTTCATTATGGACTAGGATGGATATGCTTAAAAGACTCCTTTGAGGTAGAATGTTGTGGAGCTCATGGCGTGAGGAGACGTCTCTCTGCTCTACATTCGGAGGTATAAGCTCTTATATGGGCTATGAAGTCTCTGATATCTCTACATATATCAGAAGTGGAGTTCGCGACAAAGTGCGCAGATGTGGTGAAGATCATGATACAACCAGATGAGTGGCCAGCCTTTCAACCATACCAAGAGGACTACGTTAGGTTAAAATCTTTGTTTCACTCTTTCTTACTTCATGTTATCCCAAGATCTTTGAATCATAAGGCTAATGTTCTTGCTCGTAGTATTAGAGAGTCAGCACATGTTTCAATGTTGTAAACTTTTGTTTCGAAAGTACATAATATTATTTGAGTTAGACAAAAAAAAAGCTCAAGAGTTAATTTTTGAAAGCTTTATCAAAAAATGAGTAAAACCTCAAAATTGCAAAATCTTTAAATTCACAAAAATAAGCTCAAAAGTTGATTTTTTGAAGGTTATAAGCTATAACCCACAAATTTACTCAAAAATTGGCACACGTATTAGCTTATATAGCCCACAAATTTACCCAAAAATGAATATAAAAACAAAAAAGTGAAAATTTTACAAATTAAAAAAAATAAGCTTGTTGAGTTTTTTTCAGTCTGGTGGTTAGGATGATCCAACTAATGATTATGACATTTAAGGTTCGATTTCTCCTCTCTACAAGCTGGTAGATTAAATGTGAATTATAATGGTTAGATTAGATTATAGATTGGGCCTTGTGGATCCAATGTTAACAAAAAAATAAAAATAAACTTAAAAGTTGATTTATTAAGAGCTAACCCACATATTTATCCAAAAAATAAGTAAAAAAACAATAATGCAAAATCTATAAATTTATAAAAATAAGCTCAAGAGTTGATTTTCGAAGGCTATATAGCTCACATATTTATCAAAAAATGAGTAAAGACCCAAAATTGCAAAATCTATGAATTCACAAATATAAGCTCAATTGAATGTTGTAGCTCACAAATTTATCTAAAAATGAATATAAAAACGATATATGAAAATTATACAAATTTACAAAAATAAGTTCAAACGTTGATTTAATAGCCCGCAGATTTATCTAAACATGAGTAAAAAACAAAAATGAAAAATCTAAGTTTATAAAAATAAGCTCAAAAATGATTTTTTAAATGTTATTCTCTACAGATTTACTTAAAAATGAGTATTAAAGTCAAAAATGCAAAAAAATTAAATTTACAAGGATAAGCTTAAGCTTAAAAGTTGAGTTTTTAAGGCTATAAACCACAATTTTTTCCAAAGAGTAGTAAAAAAAGCCAAAAATGCAGAAAGTAAGAATTTATAAAATAAACGCAAGAGTTTATTTTTTGAAGACTATACCCAACAGTTTTAACCAAAATGAGTATGAAATCTAAAAATGCATAATCTATAAATTTATAAAAGTAAGCTCAAAAAATGATTTTTTTTTGGAGGCTATAGCCTATAGATTTAGCAAAAAATCAGTATTGAGTTAAAAATACAAATTGTATTAATTTTCAAAAATAAGCATGAAAGTTTTTTTTGAAGGGAATAACCCACACATTTTTCCAAAAATGTGTAAAAAATCAAAAATGTAAAATTTATAAATTCATAAGAGTAAGCTCAAAAGTGAATTTTTGAAGGCTATAGTCCACAAATTAGACCCAAAAATGAATATAAAAATCAAAAATTGAAAATTTTACAAATTTATAAAAATAAGGTCAAACGCTGATTTATTAAAGTGTATAGCCCGCAAATTTACCCAAAAATAAGTAAAAGAAGAACAATGTAAAGTTTACAAACTTATAAAAATAAGCTCAAAATAATTTCTTAAGGTTATACCTCACAAATTTACTAAAAATGAAAAAACCCAAACTGGCAAAATCTATAAATTAAAAAAAAAACTCAAAAGTTGATTTTTGAAGGCTATAGCCACTAATTTAACCAAAAATGAATATAAATAACAAAGATGAAAATTTTACAAATTTACAAAAATAAGTTCAAAAGTTGATTTATTGAAGGCTATGACCTACAAATTTATCCAAAAGTGGGTACAAACAACAATACAAAATCTATAAATTTATAAAATAAGCTCAAAAATGATTTTTTGAAGAGAATAACCCACAAAGTTTTCAAAAATGAGTAAAAATCAAAAATGCAAATCTATTAATTCATAAGAGTAAGCTCAAAAGTTGATTTTTGAAGACTATAGCCCACAAATTTACCCAAAAATGAATGTAAAAACCAAAAATAATTTTTTTATGAATTTACAAATAAATTCAAAAGCTAAAAATGTAAAATCTATTAATTTATAAAAGTAAGCTCCATAAATGATGTTTTTGGAAGCTATAGCCAATAAATTTACTAAAATAATGAGTATTAAGTCAAAAATACAAATTGTACTAATTTACAAAAATAAGCATAAAGTTTTTTTTCGAAGGGAATAACTTACACATTTTCTCAAAAATGAGTAAAAAATCAAAAATGTAAAATCCATAAATTTACAAAAATAAGCTCAACAATTGATTTTTTTGAAGGTTATACCCCATAGATTTACCAAAAATGAGTAAAAAAACCAAACATGTAAAATCTATAAATTTACATAACTAAGCTCAAATATGATTTTTTATAAGGCTATATAGCTTATAGATTTACCAAAAAAATGAGTACGAAGTCAAAATAAAAATTGTACAAATGTACAAAAATAAGCATAAAAGTTTTATTTTTGAAGGCTAGAATCCACATATTTTCCAAAAAATGAGTAAAAGAAAAATAAAAAATGCAAAATCTAGAAATTTACAAAGATAAGCTCAACCGCTGATGTTTTGAAAGTTATAGCCCAAATATTTAACCAAATATGAGTAAACAAAACCAAAAATACAAAATCTATAAATTTATAAAAATAAGCTCAAAATGATTTTTTAAGGCTATAGATTTACTATAGGTATTAAGTCAAAAATACAAATTGTATTAGTTATAAAATTAAGTGTAAAAGTTTATTTTTTTGAAGGCTATAGCCGCAAATTTACCCTAAAATGAAAAATCTATAAATTTACAAAAATAAGCTTTAAAATGATTTTATTGAAAGCTACAACCCATAAATTTATCCAGAAATGAGTTTAAAAAAAATCCAAAAATGAAGAATCTAAAAATTCACAAAAAATTAAGCTCAAAAATTGATTTTTTGAAGATTATATTCCACATATTTATCCAAAAATGAGTATCAAAATCTAGAAATTCAAAATATATAAATTTACTAAAAATAAGCTCAAATTTTTTTTTGAAAACTAGATATCCCTTATTTACCAAAAATTGAGTATTATAGGCAAAAATAAAAAATCTATAAATTTACCAAAATAAGCTCAAAAGTGAATGATTTTTTTTTTCTGAAAGCTATAACCCATATATTTATATAGAAATGAGTATATAAGCTAAAAATGTAAAAGTTATAAATTTACGAAAATAAATTCAAAATTTGATTTTTAAAGGCTATTGTAGCCCCACATATTTATGCCAAAACTGATTATAAAAAAAAAACTAAAAATCTATAAATTTAGATTTACCAAAAATGAGTATTAAAAATGAAATGAAACAGAACGACACGCAATTTGGTCCGTATTAACGCGGATGGCAGGGCAGGGGATCCGCCGGAGCGTGGGATGAAATTTGGTTGTGGGAACAAAATCGGGTCCAGCGGGAAAAATACATCAAAAACCCTAATTTTGGCGGTCTTCTCTTATCTATCTCTGCAGGCAAAGCGCATCAAAGGTAACTCTTCAAGCTTATTTCATCGCTTTCTTCAACAAAGTCCTTGTCAAAGATGGACTATTGAATTTTATCTGAAACATTCTGACCTCGTTCTCGTAAGATTTTGTTGAAAACTAATAGTACACATTTGTTGTAGGTTGGGAGTAAGGTTTAGGGTTTGGTCAGAGCTTTGTATGTGTAAGTTATGGATGGGGTCAATGGGCTGGACGCTGTGCCACCCCAAAAGCCTCTGACCAAAGAGGTTGATGATAATGGAGTTCCACATCTCTCCACCAAAGTTGATTACCACCTTAACATTCTATTATCTTCGCATTTGAGTATCCCGGATCTGACACCCCAGGAGATTGCAGAGGCCTCAAGATCCACTGCTGCAGCTGCTGCTATTGCTGCAAAGTCAGCAAGAGCTGTTGCTGATGAGAAAGCTGCTGCTGCAGCAAAAGCGGTTGCTGCCGCTAAGAGCGCTTTAGATTTGATTGCCTCCTTTCCCAACCAGGCACTTGTCCAAGATGAGACTGCGAGGGACAACATGAAGAAGAATGTTGCTGCTGAGTTGTTGTACTCAAAGGATGAGGAATTACCCTCCAAGTTGCACCTGGGGGAGGACAGTCATGGCATTATTCCAAACTCTTGTCCGACTTGTGCACATAAAAATGAGCAGTGCAAGGTTCACATATGCTCAAGAGCGTGGACGAAGGCAGATCATGCCATCTCCAAGAGAATGGATTTCGATGGCCTTGGCATAGAGGTAGATTCCAATAGAATGAACGAATCCGCAGGTGGAGAAAGAGCAAAAAGTGAGGGGATTCAGGCAACCAGAAAGAGGGGACGGCCAAAGTCAAAATGATTTGGGGTCTGTAATTGTGGTTTTTTCTATTTGCTGCTGAGAAGAGCCGTGATGGTGCTCTCGTATTGTGTCCCTAGAATGGAGAGTCAAATGGATTAAAAAGAAAAAAACTCACAGTCTCGTATTGTGTTCCTGCTTCTTTCACATCTCACAGCTGTGGAGCTCTTCCGGCCACTAATCCACTTTCATATGAAGAAATCAAATTCAATCACACTTAATAATTCTAAGCGTACTTTTCTTATTGGTTTTCATGTGTCTTGTCACAAGACTCTTGTCTTACAAATAGTAACAAAGATTCAGAGGAAACAAGTGAGGAGAGTAACAGAATAAGAATGATGCCGCCGTGTTTGCTGAAGTAACAATGCTTCTCATTTTCTACTCTGACACAAGAATAAACAAAGGAAGAAGATGATCATGCCTTAGATGTCATGATCTCGTTTACCGCAGTCCATGTCCCGGTAATGGCTATCATAATACCGATGAGGAAAATAACAACGTCCACCACAATGCTTGTGATGCTCAGCTCGTTTTTGAATGCCCGCAAATGAAAAAGCGTTGGCAAGACAAAGCCCAATACCACGCAGACGCTGCTCCCGACTAAAGATAAGAAGTCTGCAAAATTAGGGACGCGCAGGGCCACGAGTGTGATCACCAATACAGTGCCCCAGCGCACCCAGATGGAGTACCGGGAACTACAGAGACGACGTTCAATGACCTCGTAGACAGGATGCATCATGAGTGGAAATGTGAAGAAGAGGTTTATTGCTAGGCCCAGCTGCACCAGAGTGCTAACCGCTCCTGTCCCCAGGTTCGTGGTGATAATGTCTTTCGTATCCTCTCCGTAAGCCATGTACCCCAGTAGTCCGAACGCACCATACATGATTGAGATCAAGCCCATTGCTAGCCCCAGCGCTCTACCGAACTTGTCTTTGTATTTGGCTTCTAGTTCCAGAGGTAGAACCTGTTCACATTCATTGACAACATTTAGTTACTTATACAGACATATAGAGAGACAATTTGATTGCTCTGAAGTATTCTTTACCATTCCGATCCCTTCGAATGCGTACACAGCAACTCCCAATCCGTAGAAGAAAACAGAGACGCCACCGAAGACTCTCAAAGGAGGCCTTCGTTTGAGGAAGATGAAAACATCCTGCACCATAACCACCAAGGTGGCTGCTACGTCCACGATATCAGCGAATATACTCAAGGGGGCGAGATGGGTGAGCGATGGGATGGAGTTGAGACCGAGCTGGAAGGGAAAACATCCCCAGAGGTAAATGGAAGAAGGATCGAGACCTAGAATATGCTCGGTGCTGCGGCTGAGGAGATTGGCCATTGTGGTGGCAACGAAGATAAGGTAACTGACGCAGAAGCCAGATTGAGAGAGGACAAGCATAACATCGACAACGAGACGGCCGGCGGGTCCGCAGACGGATTCGCCGAGATCACCAAAAGAAGTGATGCTGGAGAAACCGGAGAGGGACTCCAGTTTCCGGCGGGTGTGGACGAGGAGCATCATACAGAAGAAGGTGAGGGAAGATACGAAGAGAAGTGTGAGGAGGCCCAACAGCCATCCAGTCTTCTTGAAGGTGTAGGGAAGGCCAAGCACGCCGGCGCCAACGATGGCGATGAAGACATTCGCAAAGGTTTTGGGCTGCGAAGACAATGTTCGAGGCCCCAAAAGAGGAGTGTCTTCCGTTGGCGCTAGCGATTGGGTGGACGATCCCGAAGGCAGCGAGAGGGACGACGATCCCGCTTCCTGATCGTACTTCATTTCCCTCCGAAGAGATCTGTGAGATGGAGTGAAGAAGAACCAAGCAAGAGCTTAGTCACTATCTCGTTAATGGCGATCGATCTCTGCTATGCTATATTGTTTTGTAATTGTTGGTGTATTCTAGATTTTTGTGTTCTCAAATGATCAAAAATATTTATCTTGAAGGAGAAAAATAAAAGAAAAAGAAAAAGACAAAAGCTCATTGGCTCTCTGGTTTCGGGTTTTGTAGATTATTTAAGAAACATTTGCTTACGCAATAAACCTCTCATTTATTTGTTTTTTTGTTTGTTGACTCTCAGTGACTCAACAACACCCACATGTTACTTGGCTTAACCAAATTCTTTTACTGAAAACTTATGATGAGCTGTTGAAACTATACTAATATTTAATAAAAAATTTGGTGAATAAAACACAGACCAATAATTTTGTTTTATATATAAAAGAAAAGGAGGAGAGGACAGGTGTGAAGAAATGTAGAAGTATCAGAAATCATTGAAGAGGTCTAAGCCAATCAAAGGAAAGCAACGTGGAGGATGCAGCACACGTTTCTTTTAAGTGGCCGGCCAAACTGAACACGCCTCTCATATTTTTGGGCTTTCTCTGTCTCTCTAGGCCCACATTGTCATAACTAAAGAAAAAGCCCACAAACACTGATTGGCTCTGAAACAGACACCACTTGATTCGTACACGACCGACTCGCTTCCATGTCATTGTCAAGGTCTCCTCTCCACCATTGGACTTAAAGCTGCAGAGTTTACTATGTTCTTCTAGTTTATCTTCTTCTTTTTTTAATTTTATTTTTAACTCATCTCGTGAATACATATTGTGGAACAAGTTGGATGCAACAGTGAAAATTGAATCTTTACTGTGATGCGAACATTCTGTAATCAGAATTTGATTTGCAATATTTGCTTAATTTGTAATATTATACATTTTACTATATCATCAAAACTCGAGAAAAAACCAGTTGAAAAATCGTGCATAATAATAAGTTCGATGGTTATAACTTAGGCCAGGTATAATAAAATTAAGTTAATTAACAACAACAATAAAAACAAACGTCCCGAAGGAACTCCACTCGCTCTTCACATCAGGAAAGGATGGAGAGGAAGATCGTTGACCAGATGGTGAGGGCTAAGGATGCAACCAGGTAGGTCCACAAGAAGATGACCGAGCACTCATCTTGAGCCACATCGAAAAGCTGTGCCATTGTGCCTGCAATCCATTAAATATATATAAATGATTATTTATCCGAAGCTAGCTTAGCTAACAATGGATTTGTACTCGGTCGAGTAAATTAAATTACGTACTGATATTCATGGCAGGCGGTAGTGTGAACTGAAGCATCAAAACATATCGGAAGAGAGGATCTGGAGGAAGATAGCCTAGATTTCCAGCTAATTGGACCACACCTACTCCCACCACAGGAAGGATGATATACCTAACGCAGATCACTCCCACAATCACTGATGTTTTCACGGCTGACGAGCGCAGACCCTGAATCAGATTGCCTCCCAGTATGAGTGTGATACAAGGAATGGTGCCGTCCCTGTTAAGTCAACTATTAGTTCTAATTAAAATGTCTCTCATATTTCCATATCTTTATACGTAAAATGCTCTTAGCTAGTTAATTAAGTCCATAAATCTCTATATATATATACCCAAGTAATTTGACTGAATCTTGGATGACTCGCAACGGGGCATTCTCTCCGATTATTAGATTTCTCAGCCAATTGGTTGCGCCGAAGACAAAACCAAGAATCTGAATGGAACATTAAACAAACACATTAATAGTTATTGCCCTAGGTTTAGTAGTTGTTGATTGAAGATTTTTCGTTTTTTCTTTTTACTTACAGCACCGATGGTGGGTGGTGCGAAGAGTTCCTCGAGAATCTGATGGAGCAAGTCCTTGATGTATGTCCCAGTAGACACCTTTTCAACGACTTGGATTTCAAGGTCTTGGTTTTGGTGCGGCTTGAGTAGAAGAGCGTGGGAATCAGAGTCGATGTCCTTGTTAGGAGACTTGACCAACGCAGCAGCTTCAAGAGCTTTGAACTGTCTAGCAGAGCTTCTTACCAGTTGGTAACTGTACGTCCATATGTAGAAACCACCAAGCTGCACTTGACAAAACTTAATGATGATTAATATTTTAACAATTAAGTACGTGAGCTGTGAGCAGAGAAGATCATATATAAATATGTTTGGATTGACTTACGGCCATAGAGAAAGATGCGTAGGAGAGTCCAATGGATCTGCAGACACTCCGATTCCCAAAAGGACTGCCTTCCTCGTCACAGATTGCAGGGACCAGAATAAGCATAAGGTTTCCCATATTGCCTACATGCATGGAATCATCCATGTTATATAATTTCAGGAATCTCTTTCATTAAAATTTTGGAGGAATTGATATGTTACCTGAGGCACATGTAGCAATTATGAGACCATGAAGCTGAGGTTTGGGGTTCAACAGCTTGACCACCAACCATCCAAGAATGCCTCCTACTAGAAAAGTGATTCCAACATTTATGGGCATAAACCACCTGAAAATTAAGTTGGATTTATTCAAACCAAAGCCAAACGTTTTTATGATGAAGAAGGGTTGAGCGTGTGCCTACCATGAAATGATGTCCTGCAATGTGACAGTCTGGGCAAGGTTGGCAAACATGATGCAAGGGGTGAAGACCACGAAGACGAGCTGCAAAACAAATGCTGTTATCTTTTTTTCTTTTTCTTTTATATTAGTATATGAATTCATATATCTATAGTAAACAGAAAAAGAGAGAAAACAGAGATGGAGATTACCTTGTTAACGGATCTTCGAGTATCAGCAGAGAGAAGAGAGCAGTAATCGGTTGCCAAGAAAGCACCAAGGACGCTGATAAGGAGAACTTGTACGATTGGCATCGAAGCCACCTCCAACAACTCTAAGAAACCCATTGCTAATCTGGATCTCTCTCTTTTTTCTGTTTTGGTTTCTTGCAGAAGAAGGGAAGCAGTCAAAAGGCAAGATATAGAGATGGAAGTTATGATATATTGAGGCTGTTTGTGTAGTTGGAGAGAATTGATGGGTATATATATATTTAAATACATGGAGGAGTGGTGGGGGTACATGAAGAAGAGTTATACGAAGAAAAAGAAGAATAGTCCAACTTTTCAAGAGGAGCAGAAGACATACAAGGACAAGTTGGCTTCTGCTTACTGTTGGTCTCAGGTGGGACGAAAAGGCGTCTCAGGCTAATGTTGACAGAATCAAAGTAAGACTCGTCGCGCTCTAGCTTCTTGCTCCCAATATCTTTCTTTCTTCATACTCGACACTTTATTATAAAAATCAATAATAAACAATGTCAACTGTGATAAGGTGACTTTAACAAGCCACTCTGCTAATTAAGGTGATCCAAACGCAGCACATACACACATGGAAGACAGTTTCATTTAATTTGAACAAATTCATATATCTTGCTCTCAACTCTTAAGGTAAACCCTTCTTTTTAAATTGCACATTTAGAGTTTGAAATTATATGAAAGAAAAAGTGATAGGCTCGTGGGGTTAAATTAAATAAGAAGAAGAGGAAACCGTCGTTTGCTTATATGTCTCAGAGACTTACGTATTAGCTGAGGATCCGATAAGATAAAAAAAAATGAAGAGAGTCAAATATTTGTTTAAGCAATAAAAGGAATTAATTAAGAAGGATGAGACCAGGTTTAGAGGTAGAACAGGTCCCAACGATAAGATAGATAGTTGCCTGACTTGGAAATAGCGTGTCTACAGAAGGGCACACTCGTTTACTTTGATATAAACAAAATAAGAATTGAAGAATAACAAATATGGTAATTCCTTCGAGAGATATGCTTGAAAGAGCCCATGTAGGTATGTATGAGGCAGTCATTGTGAGGCCTACTTCATATGGGTTTTTCCCATTCACGTCAACACATTTAGCTTGCTAGAAGCTCGATAAAGAAAAATGTAACAAAAAAAATGAGTGGTAGGTAATGGAGCAATGAACAAGAGTAAGATAACATTCTATATGTATAAAGTTGCAAGTTGGCAAATATTTAACTAAAAGCGGAAAGCAATCATAAAAGTATAACCTATTAGTCAAAAAGGGATTGATAAATGTGTTAAACGATTCTCTTCTTCTACATCTCTGATCTCTCATAGGCAATCAAGTTGTCATTTGTGTTAGGTGAGAGAAGTATATAAGAGTCCTACTTATAAGTAGCATTAATTAATTAGTTTGTTGTTGACTGTCTACAGACGTCTAAGCTTGATTCTCTTCAACCTCAAGTGTCAAACAAAACATTGATCATTGATCTCTCTTCCCATAATATATAATTTATTGCTTCATAACATATCACGGTACACGGACGTTCAAGTCAACCCAGCATTTATTTGTTTTATGTTTTTTTTGTATTTGTTTTTCACGTAATCAATGACAAGGGACTCTCTTCTTTTGGCTGCTATGGCCACAAGATGCTTTTGGTGTTGGAAAACTCTGCTCATTTGCTCTCTGCTGCTTCCCGGCTGCGTCCGATCTTCCACTGAAGGGGGCACCAAAGAGAAAGGGCTCTCCCAAACTCCCACCTGGGCTGTTGCCCTTGTTTGTACCTTCTTCATCCTTGTCTCCGTTGTCCTCGAGAAGGCTCTTCATAGAGTTGCCACGGTTTGCCCTTAATTTCCCTTTATCTTCCGCATTGGTTCTCCTCTAAACTTCTTTTGTTCCCACAGTGGCTGTGGGAGAAACGTAAGAAGTCACTGCTTGAAGCCTTGGAGAAAGTAAAAGCCGGTAAGATCATAGATTTGTTTTCTTCTACTTACGTCGTTTGGTTAAGAAAATTGAGATGTATGAAATGGATGCAGAGCTGATGATTTTAGGATTCATTTCCTTGTTACTCACCTTCGGAGAGAAGTACATCCTCAAGATTTGTATTCCTGAAAAGGCTGCAGACTCTATGTCACCTTGTCTAGCTTCTTCTCTAACTCATGGCCAAGACAAGACCCACCGCAGATTTCTAGCTAGTGCCACTACCTCTTCCCGCTGCAAAGAGGTAATCTCGAGCTTCCTTTTTAGTGGACTTTACGCTCTTTCTTTTGTTATCGTACTCTTTTTGTTTTCCGCAGGGTCATGAACCACTCGTACCTGCCACGGGTTTGCACCAGCTACACATCCTCTTGTTCTTCATGGCTGTATTTCATATCCTCTACAGTTTTATCACCATGATGCTTGGCAGGCTCAAGGTATGACACACCGGACTTGAATTTCTCAATATCCTCTTTTTCTAATCCTTGCTATTCGTCATGACTGCAGATACAAGGCTGGAAAAAGTGGGAGCAAGAGACGTTTTCTCATGATTACGATTTTTCAGTCGGTAGGCGAGCCTTCTTAATAGAAAATTGTTCTATTGGTCACTAAGTTGGCTCTTCTCTATGCATAGATCCATCAAGATTCAGGCTCACTCATGAGACGTCCTTCGTTAGACAACATTCCAGTTTCTGGACAAATGTCCCCTTCTTCTTTTATGCTGTGAGAAGCATTTATTTCTTCTTCGCTAAGCCGTCGTGGCATCAAGTTGATGATATTTGCTCTTCTCAACCATCTGATTTACAGGGGTGCTTCCTACAGCAGTTTTTCCGATCTGTGGGGAAGACTGACTACTTGACTCTGCGCCATGGCTTCATCACTGTAAGGCAAAACTCAATTCTGTCTTGAATTTTCCTAGTACTACAGTGATGTTTATGTGTGTCTCACTGTCTCTTATAGGCCCATTTAGCTCCTGGAAGAAAGTTCGACTTTCAGAAGTATATTAAAAGATCATTGGAAGACGATTTCAAGGTAGTGGTTGGAATAAGGTATGTAACACTAAACACATTCACAATGCTAGTGCGATGAGTTGTCTGTGGACATTGCTGATAAAGTATCTCTATGCAGTCCACTTCTGTGGGCATCATTTGTGACTTTCCTACTTCTGAATGTTAATGGTGAGCCATCTCTACATTTACTTGCTTTACCTAATCCTGGTTATTGCTGTACTGAAAAATTCTTCTAATCCCTTTTAGGCTGGGAGACATTGTTCTGGGCGTCAATCCTGCCTGTACTCGTAAGACAATTATGTTCTTGAGCTAATATTCTATTGTGTCAAGAGCTTGTAAGTCTCATTCTAACAACTGTTGCAGATCATTTTAGCTGTCAGTACGAAGCTTCAAGCGATCCTAACAAGAATGGCTCTTGGAATAACGGAGAGACATGCAGTTGTTCAAGGGATACCTCTTGTGCATGGTTCAGATAAATACTTTTGGTTTAATCGCCCTCAGTTGCTGCTTCATCTTCTTCACTTCGCCTTATTTCAGGTACAGAATCAGCTTTGCATGCTATGCTTGTAATTATTTGTCGTTCCATGCTGCATAATGCCTCTTCCTTTTTTTTTGTATAGAATGCTTTCCAGATAACATACTTCTTCTGGGTCTGGGTAACATCATTTCTTTGCCGAATACTGTAGTTTGCCTTTTGCCCGATGTATTCTTCTTTAATAGCTTCAATGATAGAAATGACTAATGCATTTTCTTTGTTCGGTTATGCAGTATTCCTTTGGACTGAAATCTTGCTTCCACACGAATTTCAAACTTGTCATTGTAAAACTCTCTCTAGGGTAAAACTCTCAATAGTGAAAAAACCAATTGACAGATCTCTCTTTCGAACGATTCTACTGAGCTGAATAAGCTGGATAAATTTGCAGCGTAGGAGCTTTGATTTTATGCAGCTACATCACGCTTCCATTGTACGCTCTAGTTACTCAGGTACATTCTCCTAACCTCAGCCTTTATACTCTCTACATATATATATATATGTCTACAGAGTGATATAATAGCAAGGAACCAAAAACCAAACTATGTTGTTGATGTGGATAGATGGGTTCCCACATGAAGAAAGCTGTGTTTGATGATCAAATGGCAACGGCGTTGAAGAAATGGCACATGGCTGCAAAGAAGAAGAAGAAAGTTAAAGCAAGAAAGTTACCAACAGAGACCCTTGGTGGGTCTGGCAGTGCCAGCACTTCTACCTCAGCTTTTCACGCCTCTGGATCCACTCTACTCCGCTCCAAAACCACTGGTCACTCGAGAGCGTCTTACATGAGTAACCATGAAGACCAAAGCATGTCTGATCTTGAAGCGGAGCCATTATCACCTGTACCGATAGAGGGGCCTGCTATCGTCAATGTTGGGGATCAGCCCTCAGGAGATGGAAAAATAATGGAGATATTAGTCCTGGAAACCAATTCTCCTTTGTGAAGCCTGTTCCTGCTAATGATATGGATTAATATTCAAAAGGAATGCAGAGCAAAATTCAATCAGTCGGGTCTTTGAATTCCACTATATATGACAATACAATCGCTTTGGCAAGTGTTACCAAATAGGATGTCTGTATTAGGCTGTATTCTCGAACTCTTACATATCTAGAAAAAAAGTAAAGAGATCATAACAGGTCGGCCCAGATAACTAGAATAGATTACTGGCTTCGTATTACATGTGCACTGAGAATTACTGCCAGAATCTATTACAAAACAAGAAACGAATTTTGATAAAATGTATAAGGAACGGATAGCTCACGCTGATTGGCCACAATACTTGATGTAAACGGACTCACTCAGGTTCTTCCTCGTCATCACTGTCACCACCAAACATGGAAGCCATTTTCATTGCTAGATTTGCAGCTATTTCCCTCCTCTGGAAATCAGGCATCAATCGTAAATTGTCCCGGATGTTCCCTATTTCTGACATCAACTGTTCCACGTCTTCAAACTCATAACATTTCTCATTTTGTGAGTCCAAAGGTTTCTCATCTGTTACTATTGCTCTGTCCGTCTCATTCTGGGGCTCTAACCTTGACCCTGAAGGGCACAGCTCTTCATCCACAACTCTCTTTGGTTTCACCATATTATTTTCTACATGGAGGTTTTCCTGTGAAGTGGATCCGCCAGCAATTGCATGTGAATGAGTTTCACTAGCAGAAACCCATCTTTCATCAAGATTCTCCCATGGATCAGTTGACCCTGCTGATAGCACTTCATACTCCAATTCGTATTCCAATTCTTCTTCTGACAATTCTGATAAGGTGGAAATTTAAGATACAATAAACATAAGTCCAAGGGGAACCCTTAATATAGATACGGGAGGAACAAATAACCTTCGCCATGAGGTAACACCGGTTCATCTATCTTATCACCCGATTTCAGAATCATTCCAGGCCACATGTGTGCCGAAAGAGCACCAAATAGACGTTCAACACCTTGGGAATCCCCATCGACTGATAAACCTACAAGGACCAACCGATGAGTCTCAGTAATGATAGAACACGTATTCTCTGCTCATCGTTTCTCACTTACTTTTCACCCACTAATGTAGAACTCTTTGCAAGTTCAGCATATTGTGATGGAAACAAGGAGTTACCAGATAAAAAGCTGCACAGTGCAGTCAATATGAAGAAGGAAGGAAGGATTGCCTGAAAAATATAAAACTTACACTTGTCAAACTCAGGATCGGATGCACAGGCCTCAATGAACTCGATGTTGTTCTCAAAGCACCACTCAAGACATGTTCCCCTGATATCTAATGATGTATCTTCTTCACCTCCCAACAACCTGCTTCCTTCACTTTCGGAGATCCCAAACCCATCAATGTCCGAATACAGGTTTTCAGAGGAATCTGTTGCCTTCAAAAGACGTCGTCTATATTCATCATGAGCTAGGTGATGAGGTACACGATCTACTTTGTTGCCAATGCATAATAATATATCAAAATTTTTGATGTCAGTATGAGAAACCCACTCTTGAAGAGCAACAAGAGTTGAGAGCTGCAACGAATTGGGTCAAACGATTACGCAGATGTAAAGGTAGTAAGAATAGTAAAGGTGCCACAGGTGTGTCAGTGTCAAAACCTCAGTCAAGTCGAAGACCATAACTAACGCCACCAATGGATGGGAGATTGGGAGATTGGGTAGAGAATAGTCATCGCGAATATGTGATATCCATACAGAAACATCCGCAGTGTAATACTTAGTGTTAATCGTCCAGCTTAAGTACATGTTACAAAAAAGTTCAAACATTTATGGTAAGAAATTCTTCAGGAAAGAACCGTCCTTAAAAGATATATTTACCCATGAACTTCTGTTTGCGATGATGACTCCGATGAATCCTCAAATTCAACTGAGAGCAACCCTGTGCTTACACATAGATATATTTTTAATTTCCCGTCAAACAATACAGAGAAACAGATGAATAAAAGGAAACCCTAGATTAGAGCAACAGAAAAGTTTCTCCGGTAGTCAGAAATCGGATCCAGAAGAGAGAAGAAGAGCCTACGAGAGAAGAGGGTTCGCTTGCCGACGCCAGAAGAACCGACGACCAAAACTCCCGGTCGGCTTTCCATCAATAAAGTGCGTCAGTTACCGAGATTCCAGATGTTCCCACTGCAAGTCCTTGATGGAGAGGTCGAGAAGGTAAAGGGAGAGAGTTAAAGCCCAGCCCAATGCCAAGGATTCCTGAATATTTTCTCGTGATTACAAAAGGCCCAATTCTGTGATTACAAAGCCCATATTTTGTGATTACAAAAGGCGCAATACAATGACTTGCGTCAAAAGGTACTTTCAACTACCAATTCCGAAAACGCAAAAGAAGCTTAACTAATTACTTTATTAGTAAGACATTCCTTTTTTGGTCGGCTAGAATTATATACATGGAAACTACTGTTCCACTGTACAATATGAAAAAAACATACATAATTCCGGCGAAGATAAAAATATTTCTAGAAACTGACACTTAATATAGGATTTTTTTTTCTTGAAATCTAGAAAAACCGAAATTAAAAAAAACAAAGGTAGAACCACTGTACAAAAGAACTTGAATATAAACTATTATGAATTTAAGGATGATAAAATGACGAATTCTCCTATAGCGATTAAGTGCACCTTCCAAATAAAGAATAAGTCTTCTAAACCGAGAAAAATAAGACCACAAGTCATAACTGTACAAAACCACGGAAAAAAATCTGACTAGAGGCGAGACCGAAACAAAATATCTGGTACAAAATAACAAAAAAGGAAAATCCACATATCTTGAAATGGTAAAATCGAAGAAAAAATTCTACTGATTTGACGCCTCGTTAGAACCCAAGAAAATACAAGATCTCGATCATGTCATGAGCATGCAGACAAGAAACGAGACCTCTACTCAGAAACCAAACTTAACAAAGCCTAGATTTGAAGCAAACCATTTATTAAACCAAACTAAAACAGTTAGTGAGGAATATCGTGAATACCTCCGATGAGAGTAAGAGTGACAGAGCCACCGACAAAACAAAGCCCAGCAGAGAAACCCCACCACGCCAAAGCTCCACGGCCATTGTCCTGTCCGACGAGACCCCCTTTGGGACACCGAACAAAGCGACTAAACCCCACGATTTGAAGCTCGAGCTTGACCTCAGACTCGATGCGACCAAATTAAGCTTCAGCCAATCTTTTCCCCACTTCCAAGACCTCCGACAAACTCTGACGAGCCATCTCTCAATTCCGAAAGAGAAATCATGATGAAACCCTCACTACACCAACTATACTACACATAACAGATCGACGGACTCAAGGGGAGAGAACGACGGCTCCGAAGATGAAAGAGCCTCCGGTCAAACGCCAGTCGCCTCTCCCGAGCTAGTAGGCGAAGGCAGTGTTTAGGTTTAACTGTAGATAGAGAGAGAGACGAGACTCAGTTGTTCTAATATCAACCTATTAGTAAGACATTCCATATTTATCTAATTGAACATGAATGGTCGTTTTAAAAGAACTCACACTTTTTGCATTGAAAGAAAATTATGGCCACAAACATATGCAGTGGTCTGAATTGCAAATCAGATAATAGAGGCATATCCTAATCCTATGTGTAGTCTGAGTTCTCCTCCAAAAAGAAAAAAATAGCCATATTTATAAACATAGTACACAGAAGCAGACATTTCAAACAAAAAATTTACCAAATGATTCAATGTGTTACTCAACCACAAAATGGCTGAGAATCTGCAAACCCAAGTCACGTAGAGTTACACTACTTGGCCGTAGGGTTGGCTTTCTTGGCATGTGGGGCTGAGGGGAACACAAAGACATTTGAAGCAACCGCAGATGGCTGAAACTCAGCAGAATATCGCACTGATGTCAACGTTATCTTGGGGAGTTGTTGTTCACCGCAAGTCAGAGGCACTAACTTATAACTTAAAACATGTTCTGCCTTGGGAAGGACTGAAACCGTATTGCTATGAGAGCCAGACAGAACAAAACTCTGTGCATCAGCCATAGCAAACTTTGCTTCTTGGATCAACTGTGTCTGGTTGCAGATTCTAATGGCGTATGTGAAGGGTTCCCCAAGAATGGCATATGGAGGACAGTTCAAACTCATTACCAGTGGTGATGCCTCCACATTTACTTCAGGAAGTTTGTACTTTGTTGAAACACATGCCTGTGTTACGTTACCTCCTTGCCTTCTCCATTTTAAATGCACTGATCCCAAACCAAGCTTTGGAGTTCTCATTGTTGGTATGACTGTGAAAACCTTTTTGAACTCTTCCCCTGGGGCAAGATGAGCAGAGCCTGGGGAATCTCCACACCCACCACCCTGCTGAATCACACACGACGTTCCTCCTTGCTCTTCATCAGATTCAATGGACATGGACACCAGTTTCAGCGCTATCTCCGAGCAATTTTTGGCACTGACAACTAACATGCTCTTGTCATTCAATGGCAGAGAAGACATGTCTTCAGAATCAGGGGCTGGCTTGATCCTATTCAGCAATAGATGATCCCTTCTATACGGCAACATAAACCGATTGCTAATTAAAAGAGGCATCTTCCCTTCAATCTGTAAGCTCTTGTCTATGTGAATTTTTTGCGTATTGGCTTCATTGCCATGTGGCAAGTAGCCCAATGACACAAAAAGCATGATAGGCTTGGGTCTATGCCACTTGATATCTAGTTTGCACGACCATGATTCCCCTTCCTTCAGGTCTGGCACAGAAACCAGCCCAAACGATTGCTGAATTTTCTTTATGTTCCCTGTTTCAGACTCAGATTCTTCATTGCCTTCAGCCCCATCAATACCACAGATTTCAACATGATGGGTTTCTAGAGAGAACGGCTCTGTTTCTCGTGGGCTAAACAAACCACCACCACCCACATCAACTAGGTTAATCTTCAATTCACCATTGTGTACGGCATGACCCTTTGAAGTTACCAAAATAGGCATCGTAAAATCTTCTCCAACTAGAGCAGGGCCAGAAGCAACTAGAGTGACGTCCACCTGTGGTTCAGGTTCATCAACTTGAGTAGCTTTCTGGCCAAAGACAGCAAGAACTGGGTCCTTTGTCGGCAGAGATTCCACACGATTCTCATGCTTCCAGACAGGCAAATCCTCCATTGCAGCAGGACTCTCGGCTCTAACAAAGATTGTAAAAAGAGGCCCCAATTTTGCGAGAACTGAAAGACACTCAAGCTTGCCGCTTTGCTCTGCAAATGAAACAAAGAAATGCAAGAAAAGTTAGGCGACCAAGAACATACCAGTTTCCCTTCGCTTTTATAATATATATACAAGTTCTGTAGCTTCACTTCTGCTAACTGGTAATTATTTATTTTCTATTTTTGTTCAAATGCTAACTGGGAACTAAGAATACAAAAACGTCTGAATATCAATGAAGAAACTGCAATACGTGCAAGTGTGTAAGAAACAAGCAACACTTTTATAATTAAATCACTAACCAGACTTGATTGCATATGTCAACCTTAACCAATTATTTGGCACAAGCACCAGTGATGGCACATTCTCCACTTGGCTACCACTTTGCATAGTGTTAGGTGCAGAAGCCCACAGGGGCCTCTGGGAATTGCTGATGACAAAATTGCATGTTGATTGATTAAACTGAACTTCTAGATGATCTATTTCGACTGGAAGAGGTAGATGTGAAAGCAAGGACAATGTAATAGAGCACAAAGCGTGGGGCTTGATCATTTGCTCGTGGAAAGCAACCGAAGCTAGGAGAACAGGTCTTAAAGGACTGACAAGATCAATCTCAAGATGAAGAGGGCTATCAGTGGATAATTTGAAACCACTCCCTTCGGTAGATGATATCAGCTCGGCTTCACGACAAACAAGATTAAAAACTTCTCTATGTATACTTTCTCTCCCTGAAACGGATGCAGGACCTCCAGGACCATAATTTTTGTTTCCCAAGTTCCCAGAATAGTCATAAGATGTTACAGGCAGTGCAATCATTTCAAGGGACAACTCTACAAAATCTTTAAGAGCACCAAGGTTTCTCGAACACTCGCGCAGGTAACCAAGCACCTCCCAGAGCAAAGTTACCCAACCTTCTTGTCTGTACAAGTTTGCAGCAATGTTGAAAAAGAATTTTGCATTGTTGGGATCAGCCAAACAAAAGTACTCTCGGCCTACTTCATATGCACAAAGAGCAGCCATCCTCAGGGCTTTCAGGTTAGTAAACGATTCATACGACCTCTTCAGCCAAGCAATAATTTCAAAGGAATCCTGAAATCTTTTTGCTTCAGAAATTGTGTACCGTGTGTACTCTTCATCCTTTATGCTGAAAAAACATTTAAAAATCGTGTCATTAGAGGGGGTGGTAGCATAATTAATTTTTTATGCAGACTTGTGGGATGAATTTAAACAACTTACGAGTGAAGTGTAAGAGCATCTCCCTCTTCAAGTAACTGAGCAAACTGACCCACATATACTGAACGGGTAATTGATTCAGAGCTGCTATCAATTGTTTGAGCTGTTTCAGAAGTTGACAACAACAGCTCCAAGGAAGATTTCTTATTCTTCAAATAGTGAGCTGCCAACTACGTGTAGAAAGAAGTTTTCCAATGGATAAGAACATATTATACTTTCAACATACTGTACTAGGCACAGATAGCTCAGAAATTTTTGAGAAAGAGGATAAAAAGCTAGCATTGGTTTCTAGGTAGTTGTTTAAGTTTCTGTACTGTTTTTGTAAAAAGTGGTAAAAGACACATAAGAATATAACACCAAATGTTCCAATTATCCGCTCAATAGAGAAAAATTGACTGACCTGATAATAATAGGCAGGATAAAACTCAAACTCAGTCATAGATATTTCCACGGTTCCGTGGTTTAAGGATGAAAAGCTCTGAACAGTTGCTGAGCTTGTCTCCAGCAACTCAGCAAAGACAAGAAACTGCCTACTCATCCAGTCCCAATGGAGAAAGATAAATTCTGTGGATCCAACAACCTTTTCATATGATGCTTTATGTTGATGAAACCATGTCACTGCTTCTATGAGCTTTCCACCGTGCAACAAAAGCGTTGATATCTTGAAGTGCAATTGTTCAGCTATGGTCTTGATCTCTACCAACCGTTGTATTGCTGGCAACCTAGTTGATGTCCCGATCATCTGTTTGCGTAAACAATTTTGCTCATCATAATCAAAAGGAATTTCTTGACAAGAAGCTGAATACATTATCGTGACAAATGGGTTGAAATTAACAATATAATTTGTGATTAAAAAGACCTCGCGCAAGGAATGGTATGCATCTTCATAAAACTTCAATGCTTCACCCCAATCTCTACGAAACTCTGCATATACAGCGACCTACTAGCAGTCATGGCATGAATGAGCCTTCCTTTTCCCAGATACTTTGGAAAAAATGATTCCACTTACAAGAGGTAATGAGATAGCTTACTTTAAAACAGTAGCGAACATTCAGATCAAGAGAATTGGAACTCCTTTTCTCAACTCTACTTTTGATTCGCCTTCCTTCTTCTCTGTAATACGCAAGGGCCAACTCTGCAAAAGCAGAAGCAATTCTGCAAATACATCGTATTGAAAGGCATTGAAGGAAAAACCTCTTGTTCTAGGTGCAAGATAGAAGACGAAAAAAGAGGAGACAAACATGCCTGGAGAGAGAGAGTGTGAGTTCAGAGTCTATGCTGGAATTGAAGAAGAGCACGTGCTTAGAATCTAATTCTGCCCGCTTTCGCAATGCCACAAGACGATCTTCGCTAATTTCCTCTAGAACAAGTCGGGGAAGGAGTAAGCCACGAGCTCCGAGAAAAAAATTCGTAGAAACGAAGAAAAAATAATAGGGAAAAAACGTACCCTGAGGAGAAGACTGGACCACGACAACTACCAGTTTGATGTTTTTGGGACGGATAACGGATCTAGCAATGGAGATCGAATTGTTAAACTAAGGTTTTGAAACAAAGGGGGGAGGGAGGACAAGAAAACAGATAAGGGAGCTGAGAAAGTACTTCAGGATGTCGAGATCGGAGCAGACCTGTAGCCACTGAGTTGGATCGCCGAAAATGTGATGTGAGGGAAAGAAAGCGGCGACAAGTGCAGGGACCTTGGTGCGGTGTTTAAGCAGCCAGTCCCGTTTCAAGATGCCGGCGCATCTGGAAGGATCAGGAGAAGAAGAATCAGAGACGCTGAGAGGATTTGTGATGGAGGTGGTACGGTTGATCTGATCATCATGAGCAAGGAGGAGAGAGATATGAGAGAAGTCGGGGAAGGCCAGAGCGTTAATGGGAGGCTGCTGGGAGTGGAGATGCTTAGTAATGGACGAGTGTATCTCCGAGTAACCGAAGAGAGCCACCAGACTCACCGGCGGGGTCCTGAGCTCTTCCGGGTATTCCTCCATCTCGCCGGGAAATATCTGAGACGGAAGACTCAGACGCGTTGAATCGAGGAAGAAAGGATCTGAAACATTGAGTGGGCTTTTAATCGGTCCTTTAGCGTTAGTACTGATATAGTTTCATCTGGCCCAGTATAAAATAAGCCTATGTGTTGTTGGGCCTATAAAGGGCCTATGGCCATAAAGGAATGGACTAATGATGTGGCTCCTAGGGATATAGTTTCATCAGGCCCATTATAAGATGCCTCAACGGACTGATATCAATAAAGTTTGTGCACTGCCGATGCGATATACATAAGTGATATGTACATTATTTCAAGTCTTACAAAACAATTAAGGAATTGGTTGCATAAAATTTACAAAAGAAAGAATAAAGAAAATGAGAAGCGGTCAAGTGGAGGAGCGTTTGATGAAGTCAATGCAGTCTGCAATTGCCTCGGCGTAGAAAGAGTTAGACTGATGTATAGATGTGTAATAAAGACGGTCTTCTCTGACCGATGGCCGCCTTCTGCAGCACAAGTTCCTGAGTAGCCTGATAAAACCTCTCACCTTCACACGCAATCTCTTCATCTTCGGGCTTATCCTGAATCCTCTGCCAGTCGGCCATCGTTTCTTTGCTCTTTCCATCTCTTTGATGGCTGTTGCTTTTACCGTTGAGCTAATATAAATCTTAGATCGTTGAGCTTTTATGTCTAAATTTCAGAGATTGAGTTGTTGACAATTTGGAAACTTTTATGAAAGCAGACTTTTTTAATGATTGATCTGGTACCCACGTGTCACTTTATGCGGGAAAAGTTGGGTAAGCTGGAAAACTGGCTTCCTAAAAAGAGAAAATGTCAAAAAAGAAAGAAAAAAAAAAGTCATCGTTCTCATTTGTAAACATATGTCTAACGTGTTCGTTTGACCTGATGATAAACATATATATATTTTTTGTTGATGCCGAGAGAAAAAATCATTTTTATTCATCTTCTCATCCACCACGAATTCTTTGTCCAAACTAACAGTGGTTGCATAATGCTAGCCTATGAGGAGCAAACGACAATACTAAGCCCAATTATTAAAAAAAACCAACTGTTTACCTTAACATGACAATACCAAAAGATCTACTTGTAAGGCCCAATATCAATTTTCTAAACCGAGCGTCAAGATATTTATCTATTTAATTGAAATATCCGATCCCATTGTTGCTTCTCTGCTCAGCTCAGCTCAGCTCAGGTAATTGGGATACAAATGCGAATCATCTGATCTGTAAGAAAGATGGCAGTCCAGATGGCCTCTCACTCTCAGGTCTCTTTTTCTTCTTCTTCTTTGATGCATGAATCGACGACGATCTGTTCTTCCCTCTCTCTGAATTCATATGATCACAGGTTTTGGTGGAAGAGCAATCGAGTGTTAGAATTTTGACACTGAACCGACCCAAGCAGCTGAATGCTCTGTCCTTCCACATGGTATTGCATATTTCCCTCTTTGTTTTTTTATTTTTATTTTTTGGGTACATACTGGCATGACTCAATCTTCTCTAGATCTCTCGGTTGCTGCAACTGTTCCTTGCATATGAGAAGGACCCTAGTGTGAACGTTGTCATCCTAAAGGTAATCAATATTATCCTTATCACTTCTTTTTGCACACAGTGAATAACCTTTTCCACAGGGTCAGGGAAGAGCCTTTTGTGCTGGTGGCGATGTTGCAGCTGTTGCTCGTGACATCGAACAAGGTTTTTACCACCCTTCCATCTTTCGTTCCGCTTCTGATTTCTAGCTTCTATACTATTTCTCTCTATTTTCTTCGAATAGGTAACTGGAGACTCGGTGCTAATTTCTTCTCTGACGAATACATACTCAACTATGTTCTGGCCACTTATAGCAAACCTCAGGTCTCACTATTATACTCTCCTTTTAGTGCTTCACTCCAACTGCATATAAGCTCATAAATTCAAATTATAGGTTTCAATTTTGGATGGTATCGTCATGGGAGGCGGAGCTGGTGTCTCCGTGCATGGTCGATTTCGTATTGCAACTGAGAACACGGTATTTTTTCTTTTTTCAGATGTCCATGGATAACAAATGAGTCATTCCAAAGTATGCTCACATCCTTCCATATTTTTTTGAGTGTCTTCAAGGTTTTTGCCATGCCTGAGACAGCTCTGGGGCTCTTTCCAGATATAGGCGCCTCTTACTTCTTGTCAAGGCTTCCTGGATTTTTTGGTAACAGAAGTTATATTTTTTTTTTCATGTTCTTAAATCCACAAAAATTTGAGAATGGTTGAGGCTATGACTCTCTCCTATCCTTCATGTCTTCTTGTTCAGGAGAGTATGTTGGCCTCACAGGAGCTAGATTAGATGGGGCTGAAATGCTTGCTTGCGGTCTTGCAACTCATTTTGTGCCTTCAGCGGTATTGAACTCCCTTTGCTTCCGTCTTCAGTACTTCCCATTACTTCTGTCGTGTTTTGGACCAGTCTTGTTCAGTGTGCTTGCAACTTCCTTGGCGTGATGGTTCTTAGTATAAATTATAAGTGTCCATAACCAACCAAACATTATGAATGACTTTGACATTTTAGATTTTTTATTGCTACTACCAGTGTCAGGCACTATTTGTTTCACCAATGATTGTTACTTAAAGTTACTCCTTTTCACAGAGGTTGACTGCGTTAGAAGCAGAACTTTGCAGAGTTGGTTCAAGTGATCCAAAATATGCCTCAGCAGTCCTTGATGCATACACCCAACATCCACGCCTGAAACAGCAGAGTGCTTACCTCAGGCAAGTGTGTATATGATTTTATCTCTTTTACTCTATCTACTAGTATCATTGTACCTGAGTTGGCCTAATTTTTTTTTCTGTGCGTTGTAGGTCACTATATTCAGATCATCAATGTTAATTTGGTTTAAGTGTGACAATGACATGTGTTTATATGTTGATACTAATTATTACCTTAACAACTAACGAATTAAACTTAACGATAAAATAGAAATATACTAACCACATTATGGGTCACTATTCACTTACACCACCAGAACCAGAGCACAAGTGTACTTCTGCACTACATTTGTTTGCACGTCTGCTCAAACGTTTTCTCTACTACTGACCATGATTATATTAGATGTTTTTAAACTTTCAATCTTGTACTGGTGGCAGCTTTCAATGGCTCTTTACAGAATCTATTTGTCATCAAATCGTCAATGAAAAATTTGTGGGATCAAAAAGTGCAGAGGATAGGTGTTTCTTATCTTTCTGTTTGTTTTTGTACGCAGGTTAGATGTTATTGATAGGTGTTTTTCAAGTAGAACTGTCGAAGAAATTATATCTGCACTTGTAAGGTTTTCATTTATAAATAGGATAAATTGGCCTGTTCCTGAGTTGTACCTTTGACAATGTAATTGACCATCGTATGTTTTTTAGGAGAGAGAGGCCACTTACGAAGGAGATGGTTGGATCTCAGCTACCATTGGAGCATTAAAGAAGGCGTCACCAGCAAGCCTTAAAATCTCTCTAAGATCGGTAAGTACCCAGAATGCAGCATAGGCAATGATGTCAACGGGCTGACTGTGTATATATTTCAGATAAGAGAAGGGCGGTTACAGGGGGTGGGGCATTGTCTTATCCGTGAGTATAGAATAGTGTGTCATGTGATGAAGGGAGAAATCAGCAAAGATTTTGTTGAGGTTTTTGCAAGCTTCCCGATTCTATGTTCATCCTGAAACTGTCCTTGTTTTAGACCATAGTTACAGCAGTGTATCTTTCTAATGCAGGGTTGCAGAGCCATATTGGTAGACAAGGATAAAAACCCAAAGGTTTAACAGATCTCTCCATTAGGTATTTTGTGGTTATGATATATATTATTGATATAATGGCGTATTGCTGATATTTTAGTGGGAGCCAAAGCGATTAGAAGATATGAAGGATATCATGGTAGAGCAGTACTTCCAGAAAGTGGAGGAGTGGGAGGATCTAAAGCTTCCGTCAAGGAACAACTTGCCTGCTTTAGCAATAGCAAAGCTGTGAAGTGTAGAATGCGATGGAGCACTATATAGTTTACGTCTAGCTGAAGACGAAAATATATAGTAACAGCAATTGTGTCGTTGAAAAGCCCTTTGCATTACAAATGCATTATTGTATAAAGAGATGACATCAAAGCAAAGCAGATGTTTAAATTTGTTTCATGGTGTTGGGAGGCACAACCTTGGCCAATGGACGTGGAAGCACGTCTTAAATTCATCATTCATTTATTTGGTTTCTTCAACCAATTTACAACGACGCCGAGTGATTCCGTCGATTTGCTCATCTCTTATAAACTGAAAAAAAAGAAGTAGAAAAAAAAAAAGAAGTGAGAAGAGCAGCTGAAATTGAATCGTGAAGTATTCAATGGGAAGGAGGGGCAATTAAAAATCTCCCGTGACTCTCGTCTCTTTCTCTTTCCCTTGCTCTCTTCCCAAATTCTGGTCAAATTGTGCTTCAGATCTACAATCTTCCTTTTTCTTCGGCTATGGAGGGCCAACGAGGCAGTAATAGTTCGTTGAGCTCTGGCAATGGCAACGAAGTCGCCGCCGACGTTTCTTCTTGCTTTTATGTTCCCAATCCTTCTGGAACCGACTTTGATGCTGAATCGTCTTCTCTTCCTCCTCTGTAAGTCTCTGCTCCTTCTTCTTCTTCATCTTCTTCTCTCTTTGTCTGAATTTTCAGACATTTCTCTGTCGGCAGGTCCCCAGCTCCGCAAGTGGCGTTGTCAATTCCTGCCGAGCTTGCTGCCGCCATTCCCCTCATCGACCGCTTCCAGGTTGAAGCATTTCTGCGGCTTATGCAGAAGCAAATCCAGTCTGCTGGCAAGCGTGGCTTCTTTTATTCTAAAAAGTCCTCTGGCTCTCACGTCCGCGAGCGCTTCACATTTGAAGATATGCTTTGCTTTCAGAAGGTTTCTTTTGCACTTTCTCCTTTCTGCTCCATTTGACTATCCATTGACTTTTCAGCTACAACGTATGTCTCCCTTCAGGATCCCATCCCCACATCTCTCCTCAAGATAAACAGCGATCTCGTCAGCCGTGCTACCAAGTTGTTCCATATTATCTTAAAATATATGGGCGTTGATTCATCTGATCGTTCAACGCCACCCAGTTTGGATGAACGCATTGAACTTGTTGGGAAGCTTTTCAAGAAAACTTTGAAGCGTGTTGAACTCAGAGACGAACTTTTTGCTCAAATCTCCAAACAGACTAGACATAATCCTGACAGGTGCATTCCCTTTGGTACTTTCTCACCCCACAGATACCTGTTCATCTCTATGCATATGATTTCTTACCGGTTGCTATTTTTTCTCCTTTTGGCATAATTTCAGGCAATACTTGGTAAAAGCTTGGGAATTGATGTACCTATGTGCGTCCTCAATGCCTCCTAGCAAAGATATTGGTGGATATTTATCTGAGTATATTCATAATGTGGCACACGATGCAACTATTGAGCCAGAGGCCCAGGTTCTTGCTGTAAATACTTTGAAGGCCTTGAAACGCTCTATCAAAGCTGGTCCTAGGCATTCCACACCTAGCCGTGAAGAAATTGAAGCCCTCTTGACCGGTAGAAAGCTCACGACCATAGTTTTCTTTCTAGATGAAACATTTGAAGAAATTTCATATGACATGGCTACAACAGTGTCTGATGCTGTTGAGGTATCTTTTTTAATTCCTTTATCTTAATTTTTTTTTCTCGCATTGCACTGCTAATTGATCATATTCTTGACTAAGGTAGTACACTTATTAAGTATTTTGTTCGAACTAGCTTGTTCAAGCATTCTGTTTTCATTTGTCCCTTTATTTTCGTCTCACTGCATCAACATATCCGTGTCAGGAGCTAGCCGGGACAATTAAACTATCAGCTTTCTCTAGCTTCAGTTTGTTTGAATATCGTAAAGTTGTTTCAAATACGAAATCTTCTGATCTGGGAAATGGTAGGCTTTCGTATGACTCCTTGATCATGTTTTGAAGTAATTCTACATATTAATTGTTTCTCTATCTGTCCGTCACTTTCAGAGGAATATATAGGATTGGATGATAACAAGTATATTGGAGATCTCCTCACAGAATTCAAAGCTATAAAGGATAGAAATAAAGGAGAGATACTACACTGTAAACTGGTATTTAAAAAAAAATTATTCCGAGAGTCTGATGAAGCTGTAACAGATCTGATGTTTGTGCAACTTTCCTATGTACAAGTGAGCATTTTGTTCCCTAATGATAAATTATTTTCACACGAAAAATTTTCTTTTCCTGGCTGATACACGTACATGCAGCTGCAACATGACTATCTGCTAGGAAATTATCCTATTGGAAGGGACGATGCTGCTCAGCTTTGTGCTTTGCAAATTCTTGTTGGTATTGGGTTTGTCAATAGTCCAGAGTCATGCATGTTAGTATTTTTAAACTTCTGAATATATTTCAAATTTTTTTAGCTAAGCCATTGAAACTCTTTTTTGCCTTGCTTGACACTTTCAGATGTTTTTCTTTTCTCATTTATAAAACCCTTTTTATTCTCATGGGTATGTATTAGTGATTGGACATCACTTCTGGAGCGTTTTCTGCCAAGACAAATAGCCATAACTCGAGCAAAGCGTGAATGGGAATTAGATATTCTTGCTCGCTACCGTTCGATGGTAGGAATGACCCCATGCATTTTATGTAGTTGTATCTTTCTCTTTTCAGATATATTTTCCAGATACAATTCATTCAAGTGACAACATGTACAAGTGATTTTTCGTGTGTTTTTGGCAATTTAGGAGAACGTGACTAAAGATGATGCAAGACAACAATTTCTACGGATACTGAAGGCATTGCCATATGGGAATTCAGTGTTTTTTAGTGTACGCAAGATAGATGATCCGATTGGCCTTTTACCTGGGAGAATCATTTTGGGTATCAACAAACGTGGGGTTAGTTTCAAAGTAGATGTTTTGCATGATGATACTTAGAAAAATCTGTTGCTATTGTTGAAATTGAAATATTTTGTTGGTTTTGGAATTTGTTGTTTGCCTTTGTGTAGGTTCACTTTTTTCGACCGGTTCCTAAAGAGTATTTGCACTCAGCGGAACTACGTGACATAATGCAATTTGGCAGTAGTAACACTGCTGTCTTTTTCAAAATGAGAGTCGCTGGTGTTCTTCATATATTTCAGTTTGAGACCAAACAGGTTCAAACATCAATATTTGTGGAACATTATAGTTTTGAATATATTCTTTTTTTATAGCGAGATATTTGATTTGGGAAATTTGTAACGCTGAACCGTTGCTTTATTGTTTGTAGGGAGAAGAAATTTGTGTTGCTTTGCAAACACATATAAATGATGTCATGCTGCGTCGATACTCCAAAGCTCGATCTGCTGCCAATAGCTTGGTTAATGGAGATATATCCTGCAGTTCTAAACCTCAAAATCTTGAAGTTTATGAAAAACGTGTGCATGACATGTCTAAGTCTTTTGAAGAGTCTCAGAAGAAAATTGATAAGGTACAAAAGTGAACAAATTATATGTTTTTGGTCATGTAAAATTGAATTTATAGTGAGAATGTTGATCTCTGTTTGAAAACATGAAATAACATATTATAGTTGTATTTGCCATTGCTTTTATTTTGGTAGTTGTACATATCACATGTCCTTCTATCTAATGTTATTTAGGTTGACTTCTTTTCTCTTTACACTTAATGTTGATGAACTATAAAATTCTTTTTTCTATGCTTGTTGTATAGTTGATGGATGAACTGCAAGAAAAAAGTCAGCAAGAAGTCACTCTGCGTGAAGAGTTAGAAGCTACACACAATAGTTTGGAGTTTGAAAGGAAAAAGTTGTTTGAGGTTACCTTAGACCGTGATAAACTTAAGTCTTTGGGTGATGAGAAGACGACAACCATTCAAGTTAGTTAAAACTTATTTTATAACTTTCCTCTTCATTTTGATGTTTGGTTAGAGTCATTTAATTATTTATTGTATGTATGCTCTAGACTTTGATGTCTGAACTACAAGGAATGGAAGCAAGGTTGGCAAAGTCGGGCAACACAAAATCAAATAAAGAGACAAAATTAGAGCCAACCGAGAATAATCAGGTGCATAACATATTTTTACATGTGATTCATAGTTGGTGTCTTCTATATATTGAGTACTTGTGTCATTGTTTGTAAGTAATTCTGTTTTCTTCAACAATAATATTTTATATCACAGATATTATTCAAGATCCAAAAGGAGTTAGAAGTTCGAAATAAGGAACTGCATGTCGCAGTTGATAATTCAAAGCGATTGCTGAGTGAGAACAAGATATTGCAGCAAAGTATCATTAATATTGAAAAGAAGAAAGCGGAAGAGGTGAGTTATGGTCCATTTCAAATTAAGAAGTATCAAATACATACGCATTGTTGACTCTTTAATATTTCAGGTTAAAATTCATCAAAAGAGACATGAACAAGAACGAAAAGTGTTAAAGCTTCGAGTTTCTGAACTTGAAAATAAGCTTGAAGCCCTTACTCAAGACTTATATAGTGCTGAGTCAATGATTGAAAGTAAGAATACTGATATGCTGCTGTTGCAGAATAATTTGAAAGAACTGGAGGAGTTAAGAGAAATGAAAGAGGTATTAGTACTCTTAGTCCTCTTCGTCATTTTAATTTTGTTTCTATTTGGAGGATGATATTGTCTTTTCATGATTTAGTTAAAAAAAAAAAATTAGAGGTGAGGTGTTTACATTACAATTTCATTTTTTAGGACATTGACAGAAAGAATGAACAAACAGCTGTGATTGTGAAGATGCAAGGAGCCCAACTTGCTGAGCTAGAAATACTCTACAAGGAAGAACAAATTTTGAGGAAAAGATACTATAATACCATAGAAGGTAAGATGACGCTTAAGTTTTATGATGAGATGCATTACTGTTTTTTTGGAATTTATTGATATCTATTTTTGTTTCCATGTGAATGTAGATATGAAAGGGAAGATTAGAGTCTATTGTAGAATAAGACCTTTAAATGAGAAAGAAAGTTTAGAGAGGGAAAAACAAATGCTGACAACTGTAGATGAGTTTACAGTCGAACATCCATGGAAAGATGACAAAAGAAAGCAACATATATATGATCGCGTGTTTGACATGCGTGCTAGTCAAGATGATGTCTTTGAAGACACAAAGGTATTATTGATAGCTGTGTTCAGTTACCTTTCATCCTTTTGCTATTTTTGTTGCAGGGGCTAATGTCTTCTTTTTTTTATTCTCTTTAAAAGTATTTGGTACAGTCCGCTGTAGATGGGTATAACGTGTGCATCTTTGCATATGGTCAAACTGGTTCTGGAAAAACTTTCACAATATATGGGCATGAGAACAATCCTGGACTCACACCTCGAGCTACAAGGGAACTTTTCAGAATATTAAAGCGAGATAGCAGCAGATTTTCATTTTGTCTGAAGGTAATTTCTTATCTTAATATATGATGTGATGTAAGATTCTGGCACCAAATGATTACAAGAAATTATGCAGGCTTTTATGGTGGAACTTTATCAAGACACACTTGTGGACCTTCTGTTACCAAAAAGTGCAAGACGCTTGAAACTAGAGATTAAAAAAGATTCAAAGGTAATTTATAAATCTATATTTTAACTGGTCTGTAGACACATTAGTTTGATCTCATGCATAAAATATTTCCTCAGGGTATGGTCTTCGTAGAGAATGTGACAACTGTTCCTATATCAACTTTGGAGGAACTGCGAACAATTATTGAAAGGGGATCTGAACGAAGACATGTTTCTGGAACAAATATGAATGAAGAAAGCTCACGATCCCACCTAATACTTTCGGTTGTTATTGAAAGTATTGATCTTCAAACCCAGTCTGCTGCAAGGGGCAAGGTAATAAAATTAACTATGTTGGTTTTTTGTTTTACAGAATTTAAGTAGCAATTAGGCTTCCAAGAAAATACGATTTTCTTATAACTTCATGTGCAATCAATCTTATCTAAAGAGAAAATATAATTATATTAATCTTGTCCAAGAGAAAAATAGTTTTAACTCATCAGATCTATTGCTCAAATTATTGATCTGGTACACAATGTCAAACCTTAGCGTAGATTCATATTTTTGATCAATGGAAAAATAAAGTGAAATATATCAATATTATTAGACGATGATTATGCCTTCATCATACATGGAATGTCGTGATCATTTTGGTAAAAATAATATGAGAAATGATTATTTCCCATGGTAGTGTTTCTGTATTTGATCTTATGTTAATTTGCAGTTGAGTTTTGTGGATCTTGCTGGTTCTGAAAGAGTGAAAAAGTCAGGCTCTGCTGGTTGTCAACTCAAAGAAGCGCAAAGTATCAACAAATCACTTTCTGCTTTAGGTGATGTTATTGGCGCTTTATCTTCCGGCAACCAGCATATTCCTTACAGGAATCACAAGTTAACCATGTTGATGAGCGATTCATTAGGCGGCAATGCGAAGACGTTAATGTTTGTTAATGTGTCTCCAGCTGAATCAAATTTGGACGAGACATACAATTCTCTTCTGTAAGTGATGAGTTTTCACAATATATATATCCCAGTTTCCTTTCGTAAAGTTGACACAATTTTCAAATAGGCCGAGTGTTTACATCGATTTTATTCATACTCAGATAAATCATACAAATTTTTGTGATTTGGCCAATTGCAGATATGCGTCAAGAGTGAGAACGATCGTGAATGATCCAAGCAAACATATTTCATCCAAGGAGATGGTGCGATTGAAAAAACTGGTAGCATACTGGAAAGAGCAAGCGGGTAAAAAATGTGAGGAAGAAGACTTGGTGTATATTGTGGAAGATCGAACTCGAAGAGATGAGATTGACAGTTGAAAGAAGCTAACATGGAATTCTTGTAGGTGAAATTGGTTATCACAATTTTTTTTTTGTAGGAAGTTCCTACTCTAAAGTAGAGTATCTCTAGCAAATGCTATGTCTCAAACTTTCTCTTTTGATGAGATTTTTCATTAAAAAAGAAAAAATCGTAAATAACACAGAACCGGCGAGAACTATCTAAACAAATGAATTACCAAGTTGCTTTGTTATTTTTAAGATGAATTTGTTTATATTTGTATTGTTTCTTATTTCTTAGCATTTAAGGTAGTATTTATCGATTATTTATTTCAGTGTTTCCATGGATTCTATAGCATGTTTGGAAAGGCGAGAAATGAGAAGTTATTCTCGAATAGGATCTTAGGATTACCTTTCAGGTGGAATTGGTTGCCTCTGAATGGCTATGGCTAATAGGAAAATTGATCTTGTTCTTCTTGTTGATCCTGCCGTACTCATCTCCGTGTTGGTCTGGGGTGACTTAGCTGTCTGTGTCCAAGCTGACTTTCACTGACTACTGTTGCCATCAGATATTATCTGTGGTATTGGTTGGATTTGTTTTTCAGATTCCGTGAAAGGTGCATGTGAGGGGGCTAGGTCGATCCCGAAGAGTTTATCAGCCTTGCATTCCGAAGTTGAAGTGGTCTTATGGGTAATATAGTGTCTCCTTTCTCTTGATATTTGGAGGTTGAACTAGCGACTGATAATTCTGATGTTCTGAAGATGATGTTAAATCTTGAAGACTAGCTTGTCTTCTCTACCTACTTAGATTCTTCTTAGATGTTTTTCTCTTCTATTCCCTCGCTCTCTGAATCATAAATCACATTTTTTTACTTGTAGTTTTAGAGAATATATTTGTGTTTTCGGACTCTTGTAATAGTTGAAGTTTCTAATAAAGTTTTAAGTTTGACAAAAAAGAAGAAGAAGGTAGTATTTACTTTCATTTCTACATACATCATCATTCACGAATTATTGGTCATATATGATATTTATCATCAAGTACTATTTCCTTTTGTTTGGTTTGGAATTTGCTGTTATTACTTGAAATGCAATCTGTTGTGTTGTACGTAGATCCAAAGGTTCTAAATGATTAGTAATATACGATACCATAACCTATAAATAATTACAATTAGATGTATAGATTGTATAAAGAATTTGATATTTTGTTAGGATGCTTGATACATAGAATTTACACAAGAAATAAAACATATAGCAAAATACAACTCGAGGAATTGGTCCTTTTCTAATCTTCAATTTCCATTTCTTTGTGTAATACCTGCAAGTTGAAGTTGGTCTCTAGAGCAATACGGTCGCTTGCCAAAAGCTTAGTGGCTGCACATAGTCCTCAAATGGCTCTACAGTTTCAGAAATTAAATAGCAATGTGAATTGATTGAGCATGCTATGCTTCTTCTCGGGTTGGGCCCTCTGATTTCTAATTCGAGTGATCGTAAAAGATTCAACACATGTACATTATTTTTGTTGATGTACTTAAAAGTTAAAACTAGTTTAGAAAATGAGAAGGAAATTGGCGGATAGACATTTGACTTTTAAAATATAATAACTTTTTGAATCACTAATAGGTTTTAGGCATTTCTTCTAAAATTTTTAAGCAGAAGGAGCATCTAATGTAAAAGTTCAGTGAAAAAAATTTATATAACATTAGCAATCTCGAATTGAAAATAGAAGCTATATATACCTGCAAATTCATGAAGATATTAGTTCTGGTCTTCGATTACTGGTAGCACTGCACCTATTTTGCTAAATAAGATGGTTACTCAAGCGATCATTGCCATGTTGTGAAGGGAAAGAAATGAAAGGTATCACAACCAACAATCTCTTTCCCCTGAAATTCTTTTCAAAAGGTTGGAAGGACTCATCCGAGACTCCATTCTAGCTAAGGGACCAACCGAAACTTCTCCAAGCTTATGGCTAGGTAGATATTATCTACTAAACCTTTTGTATTAATCAAGCTGTTTTTTAGTTTTTTGAGCATGATTAAAATGATTAGCTTGTAAACTTAACCATTCATTAATGATATTCACATTTATATCAGGAAAAAAAAAATTAGTTCTGGTTATCAAGACTCCATTTAAGCTTAGCGATAATCATATTTCCGGTGAAATTACTTAAGAATGATTTCTTAATTTACTGGTATGATCTGGGAAACAGATAGAAAAATGGATCATTAAATGAAAAATCGAAGGAATCAGTGTAAGATGAATTTATCACACTGCTTTTGTTCCACCTCATGTGAATACTCGAATTAAATTACATAATTTCTTAATTATGTTGATGACAACATTTTCATCGTCGATCTACATAGCGAGATCTCATATCCTTTTCCATACAATCACTGAGGAATGGCAGACATGAAAGGACACATCAAAATATTGCAAACTCTTAACAATAGGTGGGTTGTTTCACTAATTTGTGTATTTCTATAAAAAGTGAGGGAATGTGGATTAATTGGTTCTTTTTCTTGATCTCTAGAGAGAGACAAATAAAAGAGTTTGAAGCATCTGTTGAGGCATGCAAGCCTGGTTTTATGCCATAAAAAACTACAACAAACATATAGGGAACACGACCCAAAATATAGGGAAAAATTAGGAAAATCAGGAAAAGTAAAGGAAAATAGTGAAAATAAGGACATCTAAACGAAAAATGAAAAAATATAAGAGATAGTGAAAAAAGAAAAAAAAGGGAAAAAAAAAACCAAAAAATCTAAAAAAATGGTGGAAAACGTAAAACAAAAACAAAAAATATTGTTTAGGGTCTGGGGTCTGGGGTCTGGGGTCTAAGGTCTAAGGTCTGGGGTCTGGGGTCTGGGGTCTGGGGTCTGGGGTCTGGGGTCTAGGGTCTGGGTTCTGGGTTCTGGGGTCTGGGGTCTGGGTTCTGGGGTTTAGGGTTTAGGGTTTAGGGTTTAGGGTTTAGGGTTTAGGGTTTAGGGTTTAGGGTTTAGGGTTTAGGGTTTAGGGTTTAAGGTTTAGGGTTTAGGGTTTAGGGTTTAGGGTTTAGGGTTTAGGGTTTAGGGTTTAGGGTTTAGGGTTTAGGGTTTAGGGTTTAGGGTTTAGGGTTTAGGGTTTAGGGTTTAGGGTTTAGGGTTTAGGGTTTAGGGTTTAGGGTTTAGGGTTTAGGGTTTAGGGTTTAGGGTTTAGGGTTTAGGGTTTAGGGTTTAGGGTTTAGGGTTTAGGGTTTAGGGTTTAGGGTTTAGGGTTTAGGGTTTAGGGTTTAGGGTTTAGGGTTTAGGGTTTAGGGTTTAGGGTTTAGGGTTTAGGGTTTAGGGTTTAGGGTTTAGGGTTTAGGGTTTAGGGTTTAGGGTTTAGGGTTTAGGGTTTAGGGTTTAGGGTTTAGGGTTTAGGGTTTAGGGTTTAGGGTTTAGGGTTTAGGGTTTAGGGTTTAGGGTTTAGGGTTTAGGGTTTAGGGTTTAGGGTTTAGGGTTTAGGGTTTAGGGTTTAGGGTTTAGGGTTTAGGGTTTAGGGTTTAGGGTTTAGGGTTTAGGGTTTAGGGTTTAGGGT